>JARFIX010000373.1:0-76406 GCA_036346125.1 Lycocerus yunnanus | reverse complement strand
AAACTGTATATCAAACTTATGGTGAACTGCGTATAGTTATGTAATAAACTAGTAACTTGGTTAGTATAATCGAGCAAGCCAGTGGGTAATTTTTGTACTCGTTTCGACTTTTATAAATGACTAATTCATACACTGTTCACAGTTATTTCTGTTTGTTGTACATCAATCGTACATTGAATATAATTAATTAAAACTTTTTTAGTCAAACTTGATTGTTATTCATTTTTAGGTATTTATCACAAATTAATAACAATTATTTTACACAACAATTTATTTTGGGTCAATTAATTTCATTTACAATCATGTCGCTTATTTTTTTATATAAAAATTGACCGGGTAAATCAAGGGCAATAAATTATTGAAATAATAATTTGAAAACAAACTCGTTTGCCAAAAGGGCAAACAGCCTGTGGTCACAAAAATTTATTTTGTGACGGCCCCAGATGGAAAAATCGGCTAGCCCTGCTCTGTAGCGGTGAGCAAGGATCGTGGGTCTAATGGTTTGTAGCTCCCTTTCAATAAAATCAAGAAGAACAATAACAATAAACTTTATTTTCAACAATAACAAAATATGAAAAGAATTAAAATGGAGCCAACCTCCGACAATCGGGCGATCCAAAAACAACAGGATCGTGCAGCGCGTATACAAATTTACTGCAATCCGTTTTATCAGATGTTCAAAATTTACTGACACGACTCCAACAACAAAACAGCTGTTAAAAGTAAATAAAAAGTACTCACCCCTCTGTACAGATAGGAGGTTTACAACTAGAATGACGACAATTGGACTTCTAACAGCTGGTAACTCCCAATCCTTTGGGGCTTGAAACTCGCGATCAAGATTATACGCACTGACACTACACCACAAGTAATTCTCGGATCTGGTGAATACAGTTGCCCTAAGTCCTCCAGCCAACGAAGGTGTGCAAGAAGATTCCTCTCGGAATGGAATGAATTGGTGCAAGGTCGTAGAAACCGGCGGTCGCTATCCATTCAACGACTTATGTTGCAATTCAATCAAACAAAAAACTATGCCTCGACCGAAATGATTTGAAAAGGCCTTGACTGCTAGTGACGTCGTCACTTTCGATGTGCAGGAAACCAAATGCCCCACTCTAATCAACCAGACGACAGAACAGCTGGTTGCAGCTCAAGTTCGAAACTATTTGCATTTATAGAATTGAAATTATTTCGATCTCCAAATCCGCCCAAGGCGTCGAAATTTAACTCGAAAATTAAATGACGGAACTCTCTACTACCGATCATTAACACTAGAAAAACTGTGATAATCCAGCGAAAATAATACAAAAATTGCTCCGCAATTCTTAAACGCGTCTTTACTCGTCGGAATATCTAAGTAGACCGTCTCACTTCCCGCTAGCGCGTGCGCCGACCTGTTGCATTTATGCACGTGCAGATCATGAAGCACAGGACCGGCCTGGCATTATGGAAATATAAATTTCCGTAACAGTTCAATAAATTAATAATTTACTATTTAAAAAACGCGTCTATTTATTTTAAAGTTTTTCAAGTGTTGGCAAAACATAACCTACAATTATAAATACAAAATGAATTTTTGCACTGCCATTTTCGGGAAAATATTGATAATTAAAAACGTATGCTAAATATTATGTAAAAATCAATCTTTGTTTTAGAGCTAGTAAAAATATTTTGTTTATTTTCTGAATAAATATTAAAATTTTAATTTTTTTATAATTTTTAATTTAGGTTTAATTTTAAACTTATAATATTTTTCAATTTTTTGTTTTTGTCTTTTTGTAAATAAAAGACGTTCATATTTAATTGGAGATGAACATGAACTTGAATTGACGTACTGGGACGTCTAGCCTGCTGCCAATTTTATTATCAAACTTAAGAAGCTTTAAATATGTTTGTCTCAATTTGGTAGGTTGTTTGTTGAAATAAATAAATATTCAATAAACAATAACTAAAAATTCATTTGACAACTAAAGCCTTTCATAGTTATTAATTTAATAATCGATTTGTCAATTTGACATCAATTGTTTGCCTTTAATTATCCGCAAAAAAAAATTCATTTTCTTAAAATTGAAACTATCGTGTGCAAGTGATTTTGCTTTGAAGTTTAACTCCACGTGCTTGAAAATTTAAAAAATAATTTCGTTGTGCTCAATTTGTGCTGCTTTGTGCCGTAAATAAAAAATTTATTTTTAAAATACAACTTTTGGGCAAAAATTTATTTTATCGCTGGAATTTAGCTCTGCCATTTTTAAAATTACAAAATTAAAAATGTTTCAATTGTCCTCAATTTTGTGCTTTGTGACCGTAAATAAAAAATTTATTTTGAAAAATGAAATTTTGTGGCAAACTTTATTTTATCAATGAAATTTAGCTCTGCATTTTGAAAATTACAAAATTAAAAGTGTGCTGATTGTCTCAATTTGTGCTGCTTTGGTCGTAAATAAAAAATTTATTTTGATAAAAAAATACAATTTTGTGCAAAAATTCATTTTATCGATGGAAGTTAGCTCTCCATTTTGAAAATTAAAAATTAAAAGTTTTGAATTGTGCTCAATTTGTGCTGCTTTGTCTAAATAAAAAATTTATTTTAAAAATCAAATTTTGTGGGCAAAATTATTTTATCGATGGAATTTAGCTCTGCATTTTGAAAATTTCAAAATTAAAATGTTCTGATTGTGCTCATTTGTGCTGCTTTGTCGTAAATAAAAAATTATTTTGAAAAATAAAATTTTGTGACAAAACTTCATTTTATCAATGGAAGTTAGCTCTGCCATTTTGAAAATTACAAAATTAAATGTTTTAATTGTGCTCAATTTGTGCTGGTTCGTTCTTAAATAAAAAATTTATTTTAGAAAATAAAATTTTGTGGGCAAACTTCATTTTATCGATGGAATTTAGCCCGCAATTTTGAAAATTACAAAATTAAAAAGTGTTCTGAATGTCTCAATTTGTGCTGCTTTGTGACGTAAATAAAAAATTTATTTTGAAAATAAATTTTGTGGGAAAATTCATTTTATCGATGGAATTTAGCTCTGCTATTTGTAAATACAAAAATTAAAAATGTGCTAATTGTGCTCAATTTGGCTGCTTTGTGCCGTAAAAATAAAATTTATTTTGAAAATAAAATTTTGTTGGCAAAATCATTTTTGATGGAATTTAGCTCCCATTTTTGAAAATTAAAAAAATTAAAATTGCTGAATTGTGCTCAATTTGTGCTGCTTTGTCGTAAATAAAAATTTATTTGATAAATACAATTTTTGGGCAAAAATTGATTTTTCGATGGAAGTTAACTCTGCATTTTTAAAAATTACAAAATTAAAAGTGTGCTAAATTTGGGTGCTCAATTTGTGCTGCTTTTGTCGTAAAAATAAAATTTATTTTGATATAAAATTTTTTGAAAAATTACATTTTTCGTGGAATTTAGCTCTGCCATTTTAAAAATTAAAATTAAAATGTCTAATTGAATTTCTGCTCAATTTGTGCCGTAAATATAAAATTTATTTTGAAAATACAATTTTTGGCAAAATTCATTTTTCGATGGAATTTAGCTCTGCAATTTTGAAAATTACAAAAATTAAAATTGTTCTGAAGTTTGATCTATTTGTGCTGCTTTGTGCCGTAAATTAAAAATTTTATTCTGTAAAATACAATTTTGGGCAAAAATTGATTTTTTCGATGGAAGTTACCTCTGCCATTTTTGAAAATTACAAAAATTAAATGGGTGCTGAATTGTGCTTATTTGTGCTGATTTGTGTCGTAAATAAAAATTTTTTTGAAATACAATTTGTGGGCAAAATTCATTTTATCGATGGAAGTTATTGCCATTTTGAAAATTACAAAATTAAAAGTGGCTGAATTGTGCTCAATTTGTGCTGCTTGTGCTATAAAAATTTTTGAAAATACAATTTTGTGGGAAAAATTCATTTTATCGATGGAAGTTAGTTTCCATTTTGAAAATTACAAAATTAAAAGTGGCTGAATTGTGCTCAATTTGTGATGCTTTGTGCCCTAAATAAAAATTTATTTGAAAATTACAATTTTGGGCAAAATTTATTTTATTGATGGAAGTTAGTTCTGCCGTTTTTGAAAATTACAAAAATTAAAAGTGGGCTGACTTGTGCTCAATTTGTGCTGCTTGTGCCCTATATAAAAATTTTTTTTAGAAAAATACAAATTTTGTAAAAAAAAATCATTTTATCGATGGACTTTAGCTCTCACATTTTTGAAAATTACAAAAATTAAAAATGTTTTGAATTGTCCTTAATTTATGATGCTTTGTGCCGTAAAAAAAATTTAGTTTGAAAATACAATTTTGGGCAAAATTCATTTTATCGATAGAAGTTAGTTCTGCCATTTTTAAAAATTACAAAAATTTTAAATGTTTTGAGTTGTGCTCAATTTGTGCTGCTCTGTGCCCTAAATAAAAAAATTTATTTGAAAAATAAAATTTTCGTGGGCAAACCTTCGTTTTGTCGATGGAATTTTGCTCCGCAATTTTTAAAAGTTACAAAAATTAAAAGTGTTTGAGTTGTGCTCAATTTGTACTGCTTTGTGTCGTAAATAAAAAATTTATTTTGAAAAATAAATTTTGTGGGCAAACTTCATTTGTCCATGGAATTTAACTCCGCAATTTTTGAAAATTACAAAAATTAAAAGTGTGCTGAGTTTTACTCAATTTGTACTGCTTTGTGTTGTAAATATAAAAATTTATTTTGAATAATACAATTTTTGGGAAAAATTAAATTTTTGAAAGAATTTAGCTCCATTTTAAAAATTTTAAAATTAAAAGTGTGTTGAATTGTGCCCAATATCTGCCGCTTTGTGCCTAAATAAAAAATTTATTTTGAAAAATAAATTTTGTGGGCAAAATTCATTTTATCGATGGAATTTAGTTCTGCATTTTTAAAATTAAAAATTAATAGTGTGCTGAGTTGTACTCAATTTGTGCTGCTTTGTGTCGTAAATAAAAATTTATTTTGAAAATAAAATTTTCGTGGGAAAACTTATTTGATCGATGGAATTTAGCTCTGCATTTTAAAATTACAAAATTAAATGTTTTGAATTGTGCTCAATTTGTGCTGCTTTGTGCCGTAAATAAAAAATTTATTTTGAAAATAAAATTTTTGTGGGCAAAACTTCATTTTGTCGATGGAATTTAGCTCCGCAATTTTTGAAAATTACAAAATTAAAAGTGTGTTTAATTGTGTTCAATTTGTACTGCTTTGTGCAGTAAATAAAAAAATTTATTTTGAATAGTACAGTTTTTGTGGGTAAAAATTCATTTTATCGATGGAATTTAGCTCTGCAATTTTTAAAAATTAAAAATTAAAATGTTTGAATTGTGCTCAATTTGTGCACTTTGTGCCGTAAATAAAAATTTATTTTGAAAATAAATTTTGTGGGAAAATTCATTTTATCGCTGGAATTTAGCTCTGCCATTTTTGAAAATTACAAAATTAAAATGTGTTGTAAATTGTGCTCAATTTGTGCTGCTTTGTCCGTAAATAAAAAAATGATTTTAAAAATACAATTTCTGTGGGTAAAAATTTATTTTATCGATGAAATTTAGCTCTGCATTTTAAAATTACAAAATTTAAAATGTTTTGAATTGTGCTCAATTTGTGCTGCTTTGTGCCGTAAATAAAAAAATTTATTTTGAAAATAAATTTTGTGGGCAAACCTTCATTTTGTCGATGGAATTTAGCTCCGCAATTTTTGAAAATTACAAAAATTAAAAGTGTGTGAGTTGTTGTACTCAATTTGTGCTGCTTTGTGCGTAAATAAAAAATTTATTTTGAATAATACAATTTTTGTGCTTAAAAATTCATTTTATCGATGGAATTTAGCTCTGCGATTTGTAAATAAAAAAAAATTAAAAATATTTCGAATTCTGCTCAATTTGTGCTGCTTTGTGCCGTAAATAAAAAATTTATTTTAAAAATACAATTTTTGTAAAAATTTATTTTATCGATGGAATTTAGCTCTGCCATTTTGAAAATTACAAAAATTAAAAGTGTGCTGAATTGTGCTCAATTTGTGCTGCTTTGTGTCGTAAATAAAAAAATATTTTCATAATACAATTTCTGTGGGTAAAAATTTATTTTATCGATGAAATTTAACTCTTCCATTTTAAAAATTACAAAATTAAAATGTTTTGAATTGTGCTCAATTTGTGCTGCTTTGTACCTAAATAAAAATTAATTTGAAAAATACAATTTGTGGGAAAACTTTATTTTATCAATGGAAGTTTAGCTTGCCATTTTAAATTAAAAAAAAATTGCTGAATTGTGCTCAAAATGTGCTGCTTTGTGCCACAAATAAAAAAATAATTTGATAAATACAATTTTGTGGGTAAAAATTATTTTATCGATGGAAGTTAACTCTGCCATTTTTGAAAATAAAAATTAAAATGTGCTGAATTGTGCTCAATTTGTGCTGCTTTGTGGCAAATAAAAAATTTATTTTAAATAAATACAATTTTTGTGTGTTCAAATTCAATTTCATGAAAGAATTTAACTCTCCATTTTGAAAATTAAAAATTAAAAGTGGCTGATTTGTGCTCAATTTGTGCTGCTTTGTGGCTAAATAAAAATTTGTTTTGAAAAATAAAATTTTCGTGGCAAAACATTGATTTTATCGATGGAATTTAACTCTGCCATTTTTGAAAATAAATTAAAAGTGCTGAATTGTGCTCAATTTGTGCTGCTTTGTGTCTAAATAAAAATTAATTTGAAAATACAAATTTTGTGGGCAAAATTCATTTTATCGCTGGAATTTAGCTCTGCCATTTTTAAATACAAAATTAAATGTTCTAAATTGTGCTCAATTTGTGCTGCTTTGTGCCGTAAATAAAAATTATTTTAAAAATACAATTTTGTGGGCAAAAATTCATTTTATCGATGGAAGTTAGCTCTGCCATTTTTGAAAATTACAAAAATTAAAAGTGTGCTGAATTGTGCTCAATTTGTGCTGCTTTGTGCCGTAAATAAAAATTTATTTTGAATAATACAATTTTGTGGTAAAAATTCATTTTATCGATGGAATTTAGCTCTGCCATTTTAAAAACAAAATTAAAAGTGTGATGAATTGTGCTCGATTTGTGCCGCTTTTGTACCCTAAATAAAAAATTCATTTTAAAATACAATTTCTGTGGGCAAAAATTCATTTTATCGATAGAAGTTAGTTCTGCCATTTTGAAAATTACAAAATTAAAATGTTTGAATTGTGCTCAATTTGTGCTGCTTTGTGCCCTAAATAAAAAAATTTATTTTGAAAAATAAAATTTTTGTGGGCAAAACTTCATTTTGTCGATGGAATTTAGCTCCGCAATTTTGAAAATTACAAAAATAAAAGTGTGCTGAGTTGTACTCAATTTGTGCTGCTTTGTGTCGTAAATAAAAATTTATTTTGAATAATAAATTTTGTGAGCAAAATTGCATTTTATCGATGGAAGTTACTCTGCATTTTTGAAAATTACAAAATTTAAAGTGCGCTGAATTGTGCTCAATTTGTGCTACTTTGTGCCTAAATAAAAATTTATTTTAAAATGCAATTTTGTGGCAAAAGTTATTTTATCGATGGATAAACTCTGCTTTGAAATTACAAAATTAAAAGTGTGCTGAATTGTTTAATTTGTGCTACTTTGTGCCGTAAATAAAATAATTTAAAAATAAAATTTTTGTGGCAAACTTCATTTTATCGATGAATTTAGCTCTATTTTTGAAAATTACAAAAATTAAAATTGTGTAATTAAATTTTGTGTAATTAAATTTGTTGTTGCCTCAAAAGGATTTGGTCCCTTTGACAATTGAAATCTATTTAATTAATTTTTAAAATAAAATCAGACCAGTAGAAAATAATTTCCAGATTGAATTCAATATTTAGACTTACTTTTCATTACAAAGTCATAAAAATTCGTAATTGAATGGATATGGAAAAGAAAATTGAAAAAAATTTTAAATGTAAGGAAGTAGAAGGAATAGCTCATCTCGGTGGATATTACCATAAATAAGCAAATAATAGGAAATTTTAAGAATTATAAACTATTAAGTTAAAACCGTATTAATCTGTATGAGTACAATAACATAAGTGGTAACAATTCCAAACAATCCAAATAGCATATTTTGGTTTAGGTTGAACAATCCCATAGCAGAGAAATGAGGATATTGACCAGCTGCATGTGAAGTTAGTAAAATTAATTCCTTTCTGAATCCATCGATGTGAGGAATATTATAAATTGCTGGTATTTTAGATAATATAGAATAGCATGTGGTAGTTATTTTTTTGAATGCTTTTGTGGTTTTGTCACATATCATAATTACGACGATTGCCATTGTCTAAAACAAAAAATAATACCATAATTTTATATTTAACAATATAATATTTAAGGTACTTAATAATATTATTATCTTTATGAACACTTGCGATAAAATTCAATTTTATCTTCTTGTATAAAAAATGACTAAATTAAAATGATAAAATTAAATTATAGATACTTTACCCAAATACTACAGGCTAAAGCTGCATACATAACCATCATTTTTCCAAGTGCTGAATTATGAGCCTTTAAAGCTAAACTATCTTTTTTAAAAAATATTATAATTAAGCAATTACATAAATGTAAAATATTCATAAACGAGGCATAAACTACAAGAAGGAAATTCCACCCTAAAATTTTGTTGCAAGCAACGCATATTTTTAAAGCCAAGCTTAACAATTTTCGATTTTTTTTTATTTCATTTTGTATATTAATTTCTTCAATATCTAACCTACCATATAACAATCTAAACTGATACAAACTGGACAGATTATTAGTTTTCGTTACAGACTTCAAACGACGATTTACAATTTTGAAACGAACTTGAACTAAAAACACGTAATTATATATTAACAACACCGCAATTAAAAAGTACTAATGACAAATTTGTGAAATTAGAACTTGAACGTTAATTTTTATATTTTGTAATTTAATTACAACAACTGAAGAATTATATATATCTAGGAAAATAAAATTACAAATTGCAATTGTCAAAATTCTGTAGAACTTTCCGTGTTTTATAAATTTATTTACATTATTTAATACAACATCGAATTCTTCAATTAGTGATTTTAGTAAACCAAATTGGGGTAAATTAATAAATGCTGTCGAATAAATTCCCGCGATAACAAAAATTGTTCGAATTATCAAACTAGTTGTATCCATCACAATTTCTGCAGTTAACAAAGAGTTATTCAAATCAACTAATTTCAGATAAATAGCCGTAAAACCGACAAATTAAATAATAATACTTAAAACTGCCGCATAAATCTTGAAGTATTTTAATTTAAAATCGCCAATTGGAGAAACCAATGCAAACACACATCCAATCCAATCTACTATTTTCATTTTTTTTACAACAAAATATTTAATCGAAGTCTATTCAATAAGAAAGAGCGCTGGGTACTTTTGAGCAAAATAAAACGGTGATACAAACAAATTCGTGGGCCTTCCAGATTTGATTATAAAAATAATTTCTCTTGTTGGAAACAAATCACAGCTTCTCGAGACATTGTCATATAAATAAATTACTTCCTTCGTGAGATGTTTTTTGATAACACAATAATTATTTTTTGTCCATTTCGTAATAATTATGAGTTCAGTTTTGATTATTTTATATCAATAGGTATGTCTCGAAAATTTCCAATATTTAAAAAATTTGTATAAAAGAGAAAAACATTTGATAGCGTAGACTGTAAATTGGAGACTACTTATTGCATGTAACTTTATTGACGTTTGCAAAAAAAATGTAACATAGCAACCAACGCGGTAACATACTCGCGGCGTTGAGCATTAGGGGTTTAATAATATAGTAATTCAATAGTAGTTAATGATAGGTAGTTATTTAAAACAATGATTTAATATTTAAGTAAATTTATAGTACATACAAATGTTAAATGGTAAATAAATTGAAATAAACAGCTTTTATGGCGTGGAAAGGGGATTTTCATCGCACGTTTAAATCTAATATCCAACAGTAACTTCGACGAAGTTCCGAAGCCAATGCCAGCACTGTAAGCATATTATTTGTTTGACATCTGAAGTAGCTTGCTAAGCTGGCGTCAGATGTGCCTGTTATTCTATTTTATATTGTTTATGATGGCAGTCGATTAACATAATATATCAATAGTTTACTGTATATTATTATATCACTAGTTTATAAATTTTTAATAATTAAAGTGTTTATACATTGTTGAATTATTGATTATTTTGGTAATAAATATGTACTACATAGACATAAATAACAGAAAATAAATTTAAACTCTTTACAACGTAAAATTAACATGCTTTACTAACGGCAAAATTTTACTTATTCAACATTTCAAAATAACAAAAATTGTTTATATTTTTTGTAAACAAATATGTTTGTAAATTAAAATAATGACATTTAAATATATTAATTTTAACCACATAACTTTTTATAATAAATGTTGTTCTAGTTTTATCAGAATTATGGTTTTTTAAAATTAATACAGTTTTACCTTAACGTTTTTAATAATTCAGTAGGTACCTATTTATATCTTCAAGTGCACGAATTAATTTTGCATTTGCTTTTGATAAATCGCTAATTCAACATATTATTCATATATCATTTTTGTAACAATAATTTGATTCAAACTCCACTAACAATTTAAATTTTACTTCACTTTATGTTAAAATATTATATAATAAACACACCTTAAAATTAGTTTCTTGCTGCTACAAATTAATTGCTTAATTTGTTCAAAATTGAACTGACTATCCAATTAACGGAATTTTGGTTTCAAAATTTTAAGTAAATACATGACTTTTTAAAAAATATACCTATACATACTGCTGTGGTTTTATTTGTTCATAAAATTTGATAAGCTTAAAATTTTCCTCTGAATGTTTACATTTCCTTGGTACGGCACTTATCTGTCAGCAAACTAAAATTAAATTTTGGTGGCCCACAAAATCGGCTTCTCTCTCTCTCAAAGCTTCGGTTCTCTTAGTTGAATTGATTTTTGAAAATAAAACTTGTGACTTGAAAATTATTTACTATTGATAAAACTTTTGTAACACTTTTGTACACAAAAAACTTATTACCTAACATGCAAAAAACTATAATGTAATTGTTCATAATATGCAAATAAATCTTAAAATTACCGACAATTGTTCATTTACCTTATTATTACGTTCAAATGTTTTATAGCTCGCGCACAAATATAAAATGCTAATTGTTTAAATTCCTTTCACGCCTACACACGTATAGTAAGTTTTAATTAACGACGGAAGATTCGTCTCGTCATTCATTTTTATAACCTTGAGCATTGCCCTAGGCACGTTGTAAAATTTACATTTATCCGTCGAAATATCGTCCATCGGTGAAATTATTACTATAAATTTTTATTTTGTTACCTTTAATTGGTGTTAGTTACTGTGTTGTCTCGTTCTTTTGAATATTGATAGAGTTGTAGAAGATTGTTCCCATTCCTTTGTTCGATATTCACGCTTTGTGAAACTCCAAACTTTCACTAATTGGTAAGTAGATTCTTCTTTTCCGGGTTGTTATATTCACCATATGCTGAGTTCAATATTCTCCTATTATTTGTTACATTAATTAATTTAAATTTTTATAGGCCATCACCATATTGGATGATCGTTGTTACCGATTTTAATTTTATCGACCCCATTTATCGATACAAAGATTTTCTATTTTGACAAGTAAGTTAAACGTTGCACTTTATATTTTAATTATTTAATCCAATTTATTTCAGATTATTATTCATCAACTGTGTATTAAGTGCAAAATTTAGCACTTCAAAAATTTCACTACATTCTTGCTCAAGATCTTCAATCAAAGAGAAGTCTTTTCGTCGCTTTTCCTTATCATACCCTACTTTTCCTCCAAAAATTCGCCATTGGCTGCTTAATTTAATCTACAGTTTTATCTAAAAATATAGGGTAAGACAAAATTTTCGTACACGTTATTTTAAACTGTTGATTTTATTTTACCACATTTTAATGTTTTAAAACTGATTATTGTTATTCCGTCACCTGCACTTTTATTATTATCACTGGTTTTACCTTAATAACTAATTTACAATTATTCAAATTAGGAGTTAACAAAATTTGATCTAAATTCATTTCTCAACTGTACCTACATACAATAGTGGTTTACAACAAGTTGAAATTTACAGTGGTTTTCAAAAGTTTTATTTTTCTTGTAATAATTTGTGTAATTTATTATTAATTTAATTTTGTTTTTAGGTTTATTCATGATTAGAATAATTAGAAAATTTGTTGGATGATCGACATTTGTATCGTAACTGAAGATTTGAAATGAAATTTTGTGAATATGGAAATCGGCAAGATTATTTATTTTAATTTATTTTAATTTAATTTTAATATTTTAGAAATTGAAGGTCACATGTCAATATGTAGTATGAATAGTACATAATCATCACAATAACAAAATAAGCAAAGGCAAATTATTTTAAAATCAAAAACTAACTTTGCGTCATTTATTATAATTTGTACAACTCTAAAATTTTTGAATAATTAAAAAAATTTTCTAGGAGATGGCTAGAGACTAGTAAATGCTAAATTTGAACATTGAATTTTAAGCTCAAAATAGTACAAATTGCTTGTTAGTTGTTGGTACATATTTGTGCATACTTATTTTGATATTTTTGGAATCGTGTTTTAGAATTTTAGAATTGCTAGGTTTTCATTTTATCAATAGTCGATGCGTTTTCATAAGTATTGTAAAAATATTATATGAAAAACTCTTCTTTGCAAACTTGACAGCCCCATTCTCAATCTCACTTTTCCTTTATGTACTAAGTTCTAAAAATGACTTGTACCGATTAACATGTTTACTTTGATTGAAGTGTTTGTCAGTTAATTTGAAATTATTTGGAGTAATCAAGGTTTCTATGTCGATTTTAAAAAGTGGTAAACTATTAGATATTCTTGATAAAACAAAAGAAGAAATAGTAATAGAAAAAGTTTTGTAAATGCACTGAATTGTTATAGTAACCTTTGAGTATAACCTCCAAGTAGACATGTTAATTCCTGATATGGTAATGATCATTGTCTGCTTCCGTAAATCAAGCTTTGGCAACTTCCCCTTACTGAATTGATTTATTTTTATTGTGCGTGTAGGTCTTGTATTGGACTTCAACAGGTGCAAGTATAAGGGCACGCTTCTTTGCCAATTTTGAGAAAATTTAATTTGAATAATTATATATTTACTGATGAACTGCATAAAAATTAACATAAATTTGGTAAGTTGTTAATGGAATTGGGTAAGATTGCAAAAAATAAAACATATGCGAAGGGTACAGGGATCGCATCCAGTTCCTGCCAATTTGTTTTTATTTACTTGATTATTAATTTCCCCAGTAAAATTAAAATCATCGTTCTCAAGAAAAGCAAAACACTATAATAACTCCTACTCATAATCTGTAAACACTGAATGTTCTACCTTTCGGCAGTGAGGCACTGGAGGGTGTTCCACACCCCCCAGACCCCCCGGTTTGTGCAGTTTATTTTTATTAGTAATAAATTGAAGACATCAGCATGACCGATCTAGAAAATATTTCTAGAAAAATAATTAATCCTAACTTTAACAACTCACACTCAAGTAACTAATATTCCAATTAGTCCAAATTATAAACCAAAGTTGTCTAGACTGGGGGTCTGGGGTGTGAGCACCCTCAGCAACAGTCAAACTGTGATAAATAAATTTGAAACTTATGGTTATCAGTATTAAGCGATAATGGTGAAAGTTTTAGCACAAAATATAAAGCAGTGACCAAGAATCGGGGGTGATTATAAATTCCCCCAGTATAATATGTCATCGTTCTTAAAACCAAAGCGCTATAATAAATCCTACTAATAATCTGTCAACCTTGAATGTTTCACCTTTCAACGGTGAGGTACTGGAGGTGTTCCACACCCCAGACCCCCCGGTTTGTGCAGTTTATTTTTTATTAGTAATAAATTAAATACATCAGCATAACCGATCTAGAAAAATTTCTAGAAAAATAATTAATCCTAATTTTAACAAGTAACACTCAAGTACTAATATACCAATTAGCCCTAATTATAAATCACAGTTGTTTGGACCGGGGTCTGGGGGTGGAGCACCCACAGCAATACTCAAACTGTGATAAATAAATTTGGAAACTTAGGGTTATCAGTATTAAGCAATAATGGTAAAATATTTTAGCACAAAAATATAAAGCAGTAACCAAGAATCGGGGTGATTATAAATTCTCCCCAGTATAATATGTCATTGTTCTTAAGAAAACCAAAGCGCTATAATAAACCCTACTAATAATCTCTCAACCTTGAATGTTTTACCTTTCAACGGTGAGGTACTAGAGGGTGTTTCACACCCCAGACCCCGGTTTGTGCAGTTTTTTTTTATTAGTAATAAATTGAAGACATCAGCATAACAGATCTAGACAATTTTTAGAAAAACTAATTAATCCTAACTTTAACAAGTCACACTCAAGTATCCTAATAAGCCAAGTTATAGAGACCGCGGGGTCTGAGGAGTGTGGAATACCCTCCAGTACCTCACTGCTAAAAGGAAAAACATTCAATGTTTACAGATTATGAGTAGAGCTTATTATTGTGCTTTGGTTTTCTTGAGAACGATGAAGTATTATACTGGGGGAATTAATAATCAAATAAATAAAAAAACAAATTGGCAGGAAAAATCATGGAAAAGGGAAAATTTAAGAGAACAATTTGTTCTTTTTACATTTTGGAAAAAGCAAATTTTCTGGTTGCACCATACAGAAAACCATGAGAAAAACCAAATGGAATCACGATTTTTGGTAACATATCACGTGAAATGAACAACAAAATATGGTCGGAGAAGATCAGATCTAAGTCAAAATTTTTTTTAAGAACCCATAAAGATGATGGTACTTTTGAAATTGTCAAATTGTCCTCTACCGAATGATACCGGTTTTATTTAAATTTGGGAATTTTGGTGGCGCTTAAGACAATGAAACAAATGTGTTGTGTTAAAAATTGCTTTCTCTGATATGTCAGATTTTTAATAAATTTTAATTAAATTTTAAGATATCCTTGAAAATTAATATTAATTAATATTAACACTTTGCTTTTCTATTAAAAATGTACTTTAAGTCTTAACGTTATGTTCTATCAAGAACTATCACTTACATAAACAAAGTTTAAAATAAAACTTTGAACGGCTCTTCTACACAATTATTGCAGTGGCGCTTAAGAGTTTTTGCCTTTCCACTGTCGATATAATAAAAGTCTACGTATGTTTTACATTTAACACGACGGCTCGTATTGAAGGTAAGAAAAGGTTTTTTACTGCATTTGGTTCCACAAACGAGGCAAATTCATTTCTTATGCAATTCAATTATATTTTTAAAGTAAACTCGTATTACTACATATTGGCATCACCAATATGTCACGGACATTCGAACAACTGATGATAAAGAGATATGCGTCAATCTTCATGTGCGAGATTGGTTAATATTTAATTTATAACCAAATCTTTCGTAATATTCGGATTGTAAGTTAGTATAAATGTAAAATATGAAAATAAATTATCATTAAAATAATAATCAGCTTACGATTTTATAATATAAATTCAAAGAAGATAGGCGATTTTGAATTTTGTTAAAATATTGCTATATTAGGCTGTAAATAACAGTGATAATATATCGTAGTGATAGTCAATCTGATTGATTAATAAATCGGTCGAGTGAATATTATCTTCCTTCAAAAATCAATAGTTTAAACATTATCGTGAGTGGAATACAGGTTGGTTGAAAAGTACTGAAAGCGACACCTATTAAGCAGTAGAGGAATCAAAATTCATACGTCATTTTGATATTTAATCTTTCATATGAACCGTCAATTCATTCATTGTTTACAAGCCATTTGAAGTCGACGTGTCGGTGTATTTTTTAACAATGGAAAAAACTGAGTATCGTGCAGTGATAAAATTCTTTGTTTTGAAGGGTTTATCGGCAACAGAAATTCATACAAAATGGTGAGCGTGTTAAAACAATCTGCTCCTTCATTTCCAACTGTACATCGATGGGTTTTAGAGTTTAAAGGTGGTCTACAAGCGTTGAAGATGAACCACGTAGTGGACGACCAAAAACTGCAACAACACCAGAAATCATTGAACAAGTACATAATATTGTTAGTGAAGATCCAAGTTTGACTAAGCGTGAAATTGCTAATACCATAGGCATCTCAGACGAACGAGTACTCTATATTTTACATAAAGAATTACGTATGAAAAAGCTGTTTGGAAAGTTAGTGCCGCATTCGTTAACAATTCAACAAAACTCACACGAAAGCAAATTTCTCAGCATCATTTGAATCTTTTTAATAAGAATAAAATCGATTTTGTGCGTCGTTTTGTAACTATGGATGAGACTTGGATCTACCACCATGATCCTAAATTGAAACAAGAACGATTACAGTGGACTGAGGCTGGTTGTTCAGCTCCAAAACAGGTGAAGTCAGGACGATCAGCAAAAAAGGTTATGGCATCAGTTTTTTGGGATGCAAAAGGATTTTATTGATTGATTATCTTGAAAAAGGTAAAACAATTAACTCTGAATATTATTGTAACCTTTTGGATCAATTGAACGAACAAATTCGTGAAAAGAGACCCGGTTTGCAACATAAAAATCATCTTTCACCAAGACAACGCACCTGTCCACAAAAGTGTTTTAACAATGGCAAAATTCAATGAACTAAAGTACGAATTGCTTGAACATCCACCGTATTCGCCAGATTTGGCTCTTAGCGACTACTACCTCTTCAGAAACTTGAAACGTTCGTGGAAAGCGTTTTTCATCGAATGAAGAAGCTATTTCAGTCGTAGAACAGTATTTTGCAGAGCTTCCAGAAAATCATTACAGAGATGGAATAAAATTATTGCAGTATCATTGGAATAAGTGTATTGAAGTTGAGGGAGATTATATTGAATAAAAAAATTAATTTCATTTAAAAGTTCACATTCTTTTATTTTTGCTTTGAATACTTTACAACCAACCTGTATACTAAGTAAAGTTAGGATGTAAAAAGCAAAAATATGCAACGCACACCGCCTCCCAAGAAAACACATCGTAACGTTCTCTATCGCTGTTATGAATAACTGAGTTACCGACAACAAAGTCTACAAAAAAACTAACTGACAAAGACTATAAAATCAATTCGTACAGAGAACGCGTAACTTGTTTGATCGCAAGTTTGGAAAAACGCGCGAACTTAAAAATAAAAACAATATAAATTTTACAATTTTGTTGCGGAACAGTGGATAATCTTATATAAATGTTTGGTATTAATTTATGTATACAATTGATACCTAAAATTGCACATTATATATATATTTCGGGCTTCCTTATGTAAGGATACAACCAAGGTCGTTTACCGTCCCCTCAAGAGGGTACTCTCAAAGATGTTGCAAGCATCTTGTGAGAGGACCACCTTCTTTACGTGCCTTCCGAAGCACGGAGACGGCATTACAAAGCGAACTCCACCCGGATGCAAACCGGGAGTTCTACCTTAGCAGTTCATCGCGCTAACAACTATGCCAAGGACCGTCTGCGGTCAAATCATCAAATTGCACATTTACATGAATAAATTGTTGATCCAAAACTTAACTTTTTCAACTCAATACTGCGTTTAACGCCAATTTTGAAATAAAATGTGCAGAAATAGTTATTGAACCATCTTGTATATATTTTTTTCAATTATTAATTTAAACCTTTATTAACTTGTATGAATACAATAATGTAATTGGTAGCAATTCCAAGTAATCCAAAGAGCATCTTTTGATCCACATTGAACAAACCAATTGCAGAAAAATTAGGGCAGTGTTTAGTTGTCTGTGAAGCTAGTAAAATTAATTCTTTTCTTAAACCGTTGATATGAATGTTATTAGAAACTGCTGGTATTTCAGATAATATAAAATAGCAAGTGGTGGTTATTTTTAAATTCTTTTGTGGTTTTGTCACAAATCATAATTATAATGATTGCCATTATCTAAAAAATAACACTGTAATTATATATTTGACAATATTCTTGTAGAACTAAATATTTTAGGTACTTATTATTATTTAAACTAAAATTCCACAAAACACACCAATTTTTCAATTAATTGCATAATGGAAAACTGATTTGTATTTTAATCTTTTATATTAAAGGATCAATTTTTATTTTTCAATATCTTTTATAGTTCGTGCAATATTGATTGAAGTAGGTATAAATTAATATTTCCAATGTAATTTACGGCCAAACCATAATATAAATATCATGAACCAATAATTTTTCTATCTTTAAGAAATATTAAACCAAAAACTAATTTAAAATGTAAGTGTAAATACTTTACCAAAATACTACAGGCTGCGGCTGCGGTTGCAAAAGTAATAATACTTATTCCATAGGCTTTATAAAAATTGAAGCAAAACTATCTTTTCCAAATAAAATTAAAATTAAGCGATTACAAACATGTAAAATATGGATAAACGAAGCAAAAACTACAAAAAGTAAATTCCACCCTAAAATTTTATTGCAGGCGACGTACATTTTTAAAACCAAGTTCAACAATTTTCGAATTGTTTTTATTTTTATTTGTATCGTATCTAAACTACCATGTAAAAATCTAAACTGATATAGACTGTGCAGGTTATTATTTTTCGTTACAGACTCCAAATGACGATTTATAATTTGGAAACGAACTTGAATTAAAATCGCGTAATTATATATTAACAACACAGCAATTAAAAAGTACAAATGACAAATTAGTGAAGTTAAGACTTGAACGACGTTTCTTATGCTTTGTGATTTAATTATAAAAAATACAGAATTACATATTACTAAGAAATAAAAATTACATATTGCAATTTTCAAAATTCTGTAAGACCTTCCGGGTTTTGTAAAAATATTTTCATTATTTAATGCAATGTCGACTTCTTCAATTAGTGATCTTAATGAATCAAATTCGGATAAATTAATAAATGCTGTCGAATAAATACCCGCGATAATTAAAAATGGTCGAATTATTAAATTACTGATATCCATCAGAATTTCTGCAGATACAGAAGCGTAACTCAAATCAACTAATTTGAAGTATGTACCCGTTAACGCAACAATAAAAATGACAATATTTAAAACTCCCGAGTAAATCTTAAAGTGTTTTAATTTAAAATTACTAATTGGTGGAACCAATGCCAACAAACTTCCAAACCAATATACAGTTTTCATATTATCATTCAATTTACATATAAAATGGAAACGAAGTCTATTCAATAAAAAATCAAAATTGAGCACTTTTGTGCAAAATAATACAGAAATCAAAACGATTTTATGCGCCTTCCAAAATTTAGATTGTTGGAATGTAGATCGCAGCGACATTGCCGAATAAATAAATTACTTTCCTTGTGAGGTGTATAAATAGCAACTATATCTAATTTGTCAATTTCATAATAATTATTAGTTCTGTTTTGATTACATATTAATATCAATGTCAACAGAAATTTTCCTATAATGTGTAATCACAAAAGTTCGTAAAAAAGTAAAAAAAACGTTTGTTATATTAACAAAAACTTAGTAATTGTTATTATTCGAAAGCGTAAAATCTAAATTTGAGCTCTTTCGTGAGTGATGCACCGAAGCACTAAACAATGTGCTCCAACACTTTATTTTGTTGTAAAATATTTTTCAATTTTACTTTTCCTTTAATACTTTGCACGGTAAAATTCGCAACGGTCGCTAACAGTGCCATCCTGGCGCCCGATTTCATTTTTTTTTCAGTTTGTGTCAGCAGCAGCATTAGAAAAGGTTAAAACAGTGCTGGCTGAAGTGGAATCTTGGAACATAAAACCAGCGATTACGACACGCAAATTCATGCCTTTCATGATACAAGAAAACGTATATAGTGTCATGTTGGCAACTTAAAACTAAGATAAATAACCTTAATAAAGAAAATAGCATCCTCGGATGAAAGCCAGCTACGGTAGATAAAGTTGTAACCTCGGATGGAAATTTTTGTGTAACGGGTTGATAATATTTGGCATGTAGCAGTTATAATAGGTTCATGGAATGCCATTAGAGCCATTTTAAATACAAAATTTCATTTCATAAGCTGTCGAGAGCAGTTAGCATTCTAAAATTAAATTTCATCCTACGGGATATCACAAATCAAAGTTGGAATTGTTTTGCATATCCAATAGCAGCGTCCACATTTCTTGGCACTTTTGCAAATGAATCCAAAATCCAAAAGATTCAAATAAGGCTAAAATGAGCAAAGAAAATTTCATCCTTCGGAAAACCTAAAAAAGAGAGATTTAGGTAGCATAAAAAATTGTAATTGGATCATGAGGCATACCAAAAGATGCGTATTAATTTGTAGAACGATTTGCTATCCAAGTGAGGATGGTAGATGCAAAATTGAATCTTCTACATTGAAAATGTGAAATTGTAACCTGCAAATATGTCAGATTTTTAGATTTAGTAATAAAATTGTTAATAGGATAAGGATTTGAGTGAGATTAGTATTGAGGGATGAGGAATTAAAAACTAAGTGTTATGCAAGTGGTTAGGATAAACAAAGTGTGTGAAAATTAACGTGAAGTGTAAAGAAAGAATTCGTACTTTGACGGACGATCATAGAACGACCGGTGTAATTAGAATTTTCTAATAATTTTGTGCGGGACGGCTTTGAAGACTTTAATTTTGTGAAAGTTTCATGGACTTCCGTTTGATAAGTACCCAGCCAATCACATTCGGGCATTTGTGGAAAACCCATAATAAAATTTGGGAATTTCCAGTTTTATGTGCCTCGCGATGCGAAAAATACGTTTAGTCGACCCATTTCACTAGTCCAGTGAACACGTAAAAATTTTGCTCCTGAAAATTAAAAATGAACGATAACCTATAAAATAATTTTGTCGACATGCAATGTACAATTATTAGTGACGCTATGGATATTTAATGTAACAAAAGTGAATTTCAAGAAAGTGCATCGGAGAAAAGAAATAAAATAAAATTTCATATTTACCTGCGTAAATGATACACAAAAACTACAACGTCCCGACGTTTTGGTACTGCAGAATACAAAGAGGATCGATGACCTACTTAGAACAGCTGTGATGTTGCACCGGTTAGTTATTATAATTTAAACTCGAACCATAAACATTGTTTTGCACCATTTAGATTTATTTAGCTTTAAGTAATTTAATTTCAAATGATCACTTGCATATTTTTAGTTTTAAGTCACAGAATACACCTTACAAGCATCCACACCTACAGTAGAATGCACCAACAAAGAATAAACTCATTGTAACTTTGGCTATGTGGTGACATCTATAATCACTTGTAAATGTTAAATCTAATACAAAGTTGGTACAAAAGGTCAAGATTGTGGCAGTTTATTTAAAAATTTTAAAACAAGTTTATTCATTAACAGGACAAAGGTTTTATTCAAGATTGCAGCTCAATTTTTATTTAAGATTGCAGTAAAAGTAAGTACATCCCAGGTAACATTTTATCTACCATTAGCAATATTTATTTTTCAAATACAGGTTTTTTGTCTTACAAAATATTAATTATTATTTTAATACGAAAAAATTTCAAGAAAGTGCATCGGAGAAAAGAAATAAAATAAAATTTCCATATTTACCTGCGTAAATGATACACAAAAACTACAACGTCCCGACGTTTTGGCTGCAGAATACAAAGAGGAGTCGATGACCTACTTAAACAGCTGTGATGTTGCACCGGTTAGTTATTATAATTTAAACTCGAACCATAAACATTGTTTTGCACCATTTAGATTTATTTAGCTTTAAGTAATTTAATTTCAAATGATCACTTGCATATTTTAGTTAATACAAATCACTTCAAGTCCAAAAGTAAATGCACAACAAAAATAAACTCATTGTATGGGTGACATCTATAATCACTTGTAAATGTAAATCTAATACAAAGTTTAAAAAGCAGATTGTGGCAGTTTATTTAAAATTTTAAAACAAGTTTATTCATTAACAGGACAAGTTTTATTCAAGATTGCACTAATTTTTATTAAGATTGCAGTAAAGTAAGTACATCCCAGGTAACATTTTATCTACCATTAGCAATATTTATTTTCAAATACAGGTTTTTTGTCTTACAAAATATTAATTATTATTTTAATACGAAAAAATTCATTACAATAGATAGTGACTTAACAAAATTAAAGAGCGCAAAATTTAAAAGAAATCAGGATCATGGCAAAGTAAGAAAAAGAGTACGGGAAAAAAGCCACGGTGGGTTATCCAAGGGTTATAATTGAGGGGAACCTATCAGGGTGTCCCCGTGACTGTGGAAAACCTCTTAGGTGGTGATAGAGGACACTTTTCTAAGACATATTTTTAAATAAAATTTTGTCCCAGTCCAAACCTTTGGGGAAACCTCACTTTAAAGCAATTTATGATTTCAAGCAGCCATTGCACCGATATTTTTATTTTTGGGTTTAATGGATTAAAGCATTTCTATAGAGCATTTGAATATCTACAAATTATGTTATAACCCTTATCGCCTTGAATCAACAGATTTTGAGTTATGAATTAAATTAAGGGAAAAAATGTCAAAAAATTCCAAGTTTTATTTTTTTTACTATTCTTGCCAACCCCGTATCTTTTAAACGAAACTTTTTAAAAAAAAACTAATGGCTCAAACCGGATAGGAAATTTAACGGGCTACAACATTGGTTTAATAATTTTTTTTGGGAAACCAACCGTTTTCACATAAATTACGAAAATAATGAACAAGGTGTAGGTTAAAAAAACTAAATAAATTCACAAAATTTATTTTACTAAATTTTCAAAATGGCTTCCCTCATTTTCAGCACACATACGTGACATTGTTAAAAGAGACATTGTTGTCTGTGTAACAGTGTAGTTAAAAATTGCTTAAATTTGTATTAGATATCTTTCAGTTTTATGCATCTTAACCTATTTCTTGAATTCATTTTAGTACCTAAACTTACACCACTGACTGGGCTGTTTACACACACAAAAACGTTTATTCGAAAGTTTTTAACAAAATATTTAGTTTAGTTCTAGATTAAAATAATTGTGTAGAAATATAGAACAATCTTGCAACGTTTTAGTATTGTTTTTTTTCTGTACAAACTATTAAGTTAAATCTTTATGAATCTGTATGAGTACAATAATGTAAGTGGTAAGAATTCCAAATAATCCAAATAACATATTTTGGTTCACATTGAACAATCCAATAGCAGAAAAATGAGGACAGTGATTAGTTGTATGTGAAGCTAGTAATTTTAATTCTTTTCTTAAACCATTGATATGGTTGTTATTAGAAACTGCTGGTATTTTTGATAATGTAGAATAGCATGTAGTAGTTATTTTTTGAACTCTTTTGTAGTTTTGTCACAAATCATAATTACGATGATTGCCATTATCTAAAAATTAAAAAATAATTTTATATTTAACAATAATTTTTTCTATCTTTATGAACTGACCACACCGAACAGTCATAAAATAAGTTTTATTTTAATTATAATAAAACAAGGTAAATTAAAATGTAAGTATTTACCCATATAAAAGAGGCTGTGATTGCAAAAATAATAGCATTTACTTTAAGTGGTTCATACGAAATATCTTCTCCAAAAACATTTATAATTAAGTTATCGCACATCTGTAAAATTTGCATAAATGCAGCAAAAACTACAAAAGTAAATTCCACTCTAAAATTTTATTGCAAGCGACGTATATTTTTAAAACCAAATTCAACAATTTTCGAATTTTTTTATTTTTTTTTACTACATTTAAACTGCCATGTAAAAATCTGAACTTATGTGAGCTATATAGGTTATTATTTTTCGTTGCGGCTTCCAAATGACAATTTATAACTTGGAAACAAACTTTAATTAAAAACACGTAATTATAAATTAACAACACTGTAATTAAAAAATACGAATGACAAATTCGTGTATGTAGGACTTGAGCGACGGTTATCGTGCTTTGTAATTTAATTATAGCCAATAAAGAATTAAACACAGCTAATAAAATAAAAATAAATATTACAATTTTCAAAATTATGTACGACTTTCCGGGTTTTGCAAAAATATTTTCATTACTTATTCCAAAATCGATTTTTTCAATTAGTGAATTTAATAAATCAAATTGGGGTAAATTAATAAATGCTGTCGAATAAATACCAGCGATAATTAAAATTGTTCTAATTATCAAACTACTTATATCTAGCAGAATTCCTGTAGTTGCCAAAAGGTAATTCGAATATACTAATTTCAAGTAAATAGTCATCAAAGCACTAAATAAAATCACAATATTTAAAACTGTCGAGTAAATCTTGAAATATTTTAATTTAAACTCGCTAATTGGTGGAACCAATGCAAACACACATCCAATCCGATATACTATTTTCATATTATTTATTATGATTAAGTCTATTTTATAAAAAAATAAGGGTAATGGGTATTTTTATGCAAAATAATACGAAAATCGAAACAAATTCATGCGTTTTCCAAAATATATTACAAAACGAATTTCTTTTGTTGGAATAGAGGTCGCAGCGACACTGCCGAATAAATAAATTACTTTCTTTGTGAGATGTATAAATAGCTACTAGATCTAATTTGTCATTTTCATAATAATTATTAGTTCTGTTTTGTTTATTTAATATCAATGTCAACAGAAACTTTCCTATATGTAATTACAAGAGTTCGTAAAAACATAGAAAAACTTTGTTATATCACCAAAACATAGTAACTGTTATATTTGACAACATAAAATCGTGATTAATCTCTATGAACGTAATCTAATGTAAGTGTTTAGTAAAATATAATATAAAATTTCATAGTCGCATATTCGATGCTTAGAATAAATAATCAGCTCTAATTCCTACTATAAAGATACGAAATCTTAAATTTGGTTTTGAAATTGTAATTAATTTTTAAAATATTAAATAAAGACTAATATCAAAAAATAAAATTAAAAAATCAATAGTTTTCATAAACTGATTTTAACTAAAATCTAATCAGTTCTAAATATTTATATAAGTATGCGAAATTCTAAATTTAGTTTTGAAATTCCTATTAGTTTTGAAATATTAATTAAAAACTAATATTAAATAATAAAATTTTAAAATAAAAAAATGGTTCCCATGAACCAATTTTAACCAAAATCTAATCAGTTCTAAGCTTTAATATAAGAATACAAAATCCCAAATTTGGTTTGAAAGTTCCAATTAGTTTTTGTTGTAGAGCGCATATAAAATTGGACCACAGACACACACTCACAGACATTTTTTTGAAATGATCTTATTTAACTCAAGGGTTCTCAAAAAGTGTAAATCCATCAAAATCTCAATTATTTTTTTTGCACCGAAACAATACTTTTTTATATTTCATAATCTGATAAAGTAAAAAGATCAAATATTGATTAAAATTAGCCAGGTACTACCCAGAAAACCAATAAAAGAAAATATCAAAAAAGAAGCAATAGACAAAAAAATACAACAAAAGCCATCACAAGTCAAAATCGAAGAACTGAAGAAAATGTTAAGTGCCCTAACACATCCAGTTAATGTATTTCTTCATGTGTTCATGTATTTCTTATGCTAAATATTTTATCACCTAAATTTAAATTTGCTCAACAAAGCTGAGATCGTTCAAATGAGTGAAACACATTTTGAAAAAATTTGAATAAAAATACCAAGTCAAAAGCTGCAGTATCGCCACAACAACGTAAAGATCAAATAAGAAATTTAATGAAATATGTAACCTTTGGTTTATGTTTTTAACGCCGAGGCTAAATTTTTATTTATTTATTCAAAGTAATTGTTTACCTTTTTTAAACTGACACTTTTAGTGGAGTTTAAATTTCAAAGTTAAGGAAACTAGAATTTTGATAATTTTCCCAAAAATAGATTACGTAGTACGTCCTAGATTTGATACTCAAAGAGCATCATTTTGTGAATAATCCAGTTCTTCCACTGAAAATAGAGTAATTTAGTTTTATTTTCTTTTGAGAGTTGGAATAGCAAAATTCCTTACCAATTTTGGGCTCATCTTAATTGAATTCAAGAGTGCAGTAATATTTATGGTGTATTTTATATTTTGTGCGATACTACCCACGGCCTTCATAGAAATTTGATTAACTTATCACTGCTATGTTTGAAAGGAAGATTGTGAATTACCTGATTACATTTGATTGCGTTCACTGTTTTTTCAACTACGTAAAATGAAATTCAAACGCAACAGTGTTATTACTAAGTATTTGGCTGGAAAATCGCAATCAGCCATTGTTAATAAGCTAAGACAATTACATGTGAACAAAATGTTTGTGTATCGGACCATTAAACGTTACAATAATTGTGGTATCATCAAAACGCCATGTAAGTGGACATCCAAAACAACAACATCGACAAAAGGTGAAGGCCAGAATTCAACGTAATTCACGACAAAGCGCAGTTCAATATGTCTGCTCGTAGCATGGGGTGCCTGTTAAAAAGTAAACTACGATCGAAGCCCCGCAAAATACAAAAGTACAAGATATAACAGCTGCACAAAAGGCAGTTCGTCTAGCAAGAGTAAAGGTGTTAAAACACTTGCACGTTGGTGGTGAGCTTGAAAATTCCTTCTTTTCTGATGAAAAATTTTTACGGTTCAGCAATATGTAAACAAACAAACAAAAATATGTAAAAAAGTTTGCGTTGGTTATTTATGCTTTGATATCAACGACGACAATTTAAAATTTTTTGGACAGTGCGGGCGTTTTACAAAATATTAATTTAACTTGCAAAAAACTAACAGCACTTTCCTTGTCAATATCGTCACCCAAAAGCAACTGGAGCTATGACCGCACTAGGCACCTTGCACAATCGGCAAAGCAAGCTGGACGTGGGTGGTTCACAGCGAAGTTTCGAAAAGTACAGAATATTGCCACAAGATGACACATGAAGATTACACGGTTCGTCTCAAACAAAAAATGTAATGAAGATTCCAAACTGGAATCTATCGGAGACGGTCATTGCCCTGGTTGATAGAGCGATCAACTGCTAACGTAAAACGCCTTGATTCGAATTCAGGTAGAGCTCACTTTGCAATGCCGTCTCCGACAATTATCCAAAATAAAAGAAGCCCTAGGAGATTGTGTAGTCATCACACAATTAGGATGAGCTAGTTAATCGACTTTAATGTTTCCACTTAGAATAAGTTTTTTAAACCTGTCATCTGTTACATTTTCCATTATGTCGAAAATTACAAAGCATAGTTCCTGTTTACAGTAATTAACGCATAATTATATTTCGATTTGTATAAACCTTGAATTTTTTAAATATCTTTATGGATCAGATTGTTGAAAAAGATATGACAATAAATACTGATATACTTCCAACGTAATCCCATATCTCTTCAAAATGTTGAATAACAAATTATATTTTGCGATCATTGTTCTAATTTGTGTATGTCCAAACTTAGGAAATGATTTTTATTCAAAGGTAGGTATTTTTCGTGTAATTGCTAATTATTAACGTTTTGCTTTTAAGTTTCATCAAGCAGACTATAAGATTGAATTTCAAAGATGGGAATTAATTAGTTACAATAAATCTGTTTTCAATTTCGTGGAAATAAAAACATTTAAATATAATCGAACGTTAGCAATTGCAAATGCCACGATTAACTCAAAAGTGAACATGAGTACTGAATTGGAGGTACCCACACCGAGAACAATTATTTTGTCATATTATTGATTTAATTATTTTAGTTAACAGTACAATTTTATAAATTTCTAAGTAACGAATATCGAGAACTCCGCGGATCAAGATTTCAAATTAATGTATGTAAGGCTTTTGCTGAAAACATTATGAGAGTACAAAATTTTCTTAAATGTGGAAATTTGTCCTTGTGTCAAATAATTCAAGTAACATTTTTTTTAAACAAAGTCTGTAATTTCTTAAATATTTTTTTTGTAGGAAACCACCTACACAATTTGCAATATTCATTTAGATTAATCTCGATTTCCACCTTTCCTACCAAGTGGTGAATACAAATTTCAGCAGGATTTTATGTATAATGATGAAATAATTGCTACAGCAGCTTTCTATATGAAGGTACATATATCGACCTGTTCCTAGACTACCAAAACACAAAACCGTTTACTGATTTTAATTTCTGTATTCTGATTTAGTGTTACTATTCAGTATTAGGTTGATAATAAAATACTTGATTAGCTATTTATTTTGA
Source organism: Lycocerus yunnanus (assembly GCA_036346125.1). Taxonomy (NCBI): domain Eukaryota; kingdom Metazoa; phylum Arthropoda; class Insecta; order Coleoptera; family Cantharidae; genus Lycocerus; species Lycocerus yunnanus. The sequence goes on along the minus strand of JARFIX010000373.1, from coordinate 48,117 downwards.
GTTGGGTACGTTTCGCCGGGGTATAATTTGCTAGCAGGTGTTAATTTAATGAATGAAGGGTTGAATTAAAATATAAAAACAAGTAATATGCTTAAATTAAAGCTGAAGATTGTGAAAATACCAAATAGAACTATTAAAGTGAAACTGTAAACATTGTCAACTTAATGAACTACGAAAATTAAAAATTATTAAATTAATAAAATCTTATTTTGTAAATTTGACATTATGCAATTGAGGGTAGACAAAATAATAATTTATATTAAAAATTTTAAAAATAGAGTTTGTCACCGAAAACCGAGGAGCCAAGGAAAATTTTAAACAACAAAAAAAATTTAATTCGGCAGAAGTACTTATGAGTCATGGCACCCATAAGTCATTGAAAATCAATATTAAATTAAATTGGACCACAGCAATACATATTTTTTTTTTTTTTTTTAATTACTTCCTTGATATAATACAATCTGTTACTATTTTAATAACAATAAGCATTAATTATTGACTAAATGTATGTAATGACATAGATGAAGCTAACCCAATGGTGCGCCCCATAATGACTGCTAAGAAATATTTACTGTTTCCATTTTGATGACGAATAGTATAATTAGGTTCGCTGAGGCAGGTCCAGAGGATCAAATCTCTTTAATCTTCTAACTGAAGGGGCGATAAGAAGATCTGTCGCCAAAGTGTTTGGATGGACGCTGAGTCGGTGTTGGTACTTTTTACTCATGGATGCTATTTCCTCTTTGATAGTGGGCATGCACATGTCTCTATGTATGACGTCATTTGGAACGTACCATGGTGCACAGCAAATCGTCCGCAGTGTTTTTGACTGGAAGCGTTGTATTTTTCCAATATTCGATTCACTAGCAGAACCCCACAGCTGTATTCCATATGTCCACACTGGTTTGATGATGGCTTTATAAATTAAAAGTTTGTTTTCCATGCTTAGATGGGAGTTTTTACTCATTAACCAGGCCATCTTGCGGTAGATAAGGCTCAGCTGCAGTCGCTTCTTCCAAATATGTTTTGCCCACGTCAGGCGTCTATCCAAATGAAGACCGAGGTATCTGACTTCCTCACTTTGAGGAAGAGGAATGTTGTTTAATGAAACCACAGGACATGTCCCCCTTCTCAAGGTAAACGTGATATGAGTTGACTTTGTGCTGTTTGCTTTGATTCGCCACAACTTAAGCCATTTATCCACTTCATCTAGGTGTTCTTGAAGGAGTCTAGAGGCTACGCCTGGGTCTTGATGTGAGGCCATTATTGCAGTATCATCCGCAAAAGTGGCTATTTCGGTGTTGGTTCTAGTTGGCAGGTCAGAAGTATACAAAATATACAAATATGGGCCAAGTACGCTGCCTTGTGGTACTCCAGATGCGATGGGAACCAGAGTGGAATATGCGTCCCCACACTTCACAAGGAAATGTCTGCTTGTTAAATAAGACTGTAGTAGCTGACAGTAGGGGTGAGGTAAGCTATTCTTTATTTTGTAGACCAGTCCTGTATGCCACACCTTATCAAAGGCTTGGGAGATGTCCAGAAACGCTGCCGAACAGTATCGCTTATGCTCCAGATCCTCCCTAATCTTCCCAACTACCCTATGCACCTGTTCAATGGTGGAATGATTTTGTCGAAAACCAAATTGATGGTCGGGTGTTAAATGGTTTTCTTCGAGGAGTGGTTTGAGCTTAGTTACAAGAATTTTTTCGAACACCTTGGACAGAACAGGCAAAAGACTGATAGGACGATAAGAGGCAGCTTCCGTTGGGTCCTTTCCAGGTTTTGGTACCATGATTATTTGGGCCACTTTCCATTGCGAAGGGAAGTAACCTAATCTCAGGATGGCATTAAATATCATAGTTACCATTTTTGTTCCTGCAGGTGGTAGCTCTTTCAGGACACTTCCTGTTATTAGGTCGTACCCCGGTGCTTTCTTTGGGTTTATGCTGTTCATTATGCATGACTTAACTTTTGATACCTTTATGGATTTGATGGGAAGATCCATTTGGTAAGGTGCCTCCAATAACTGGTGTATGGGTTTTTCTTCCTCTGGTAGGATTTCCATTGGGAAAGGTGTGAAAACTTTCCCAAGGTGTTCTGCAAATGTATTGACTTTGTCTTCGTCTCTTCTGGCCCAGTTTCCATCTCGTGTTCGAATAGGTGGTTGTATGTTTTGGGGTTGTTTGATCTTCTTCGTAACTTTCCATAGGGAGTAGTCCGTCGATTCCGTCGGTGAAAGAGTTTCCAAAAAATTTTTAATGGCTTGATTTTTATTGTCTGTTAGCAACTTTTTCAATTGCTTAGTAGAGCGGTTTAGATTTGTTTTATCTATAGGAGCATGAGTAATCTGCCAACGTCTTCTTAGTCGTCTTTTTTCTGCAAGTTTCTTCTTAATATCCTCGGGACAATGTTTTGGAAGATCGATCTGCTTTGCTGGAGTAGCAGTCCACGCGGCTTGTTGTATTGCATGATTTAGCTTTTCAACTGCTTCATCGACATCATCTTCAGATTTTAAACGGATATTCATATTTAGTTGTTCTGATAGTATTTTTCTAAATGTCTCCCAGTTGGTATTTCTGCCTGACAATCTTGGTGGTGCAAGATTTTCAATTATTTGACTGTCATATGTAACTAGCAGAGGAGAATGATCCGACGAAAGATCCAGACAAGATTCAATTTTTAGGTAACTGCGTGAGATGTTTTTAGTGATACAAAAGTCTATCACGTCGGGTATTTTATTTGCATCTGTTGGCCAGTAGGTTGGATGCCCCGAGGACAGTTGATGCAGGTTTTTTCTCATCATTGCTTGGTACAATTGTCTACCTCGTGGTGTGGTCAATCTGGAGCCCCAGTGACAGTGCTTAGCATTGAAGTCGCCTCCAGCCAAAAATCTATTTCCAAGGGTCTCAAAGAAGGATTCGTAGTTTTCTCTTTTGATGGCTACATTAGGAGGACAGTACACTGCTGCTAGGATCAGTTTTCCATGCCAGTCTGCTATTTCTACAGCTGTAGCCTGTAGGTTATGTTCACTGTATTTATTTATTTCGTGGTGCTTGATGTTATTTTGATAATAACTGCTGTTCCTCCTCGAGCTCTCCCACTGGGATGATTAGTGCAATATATTGAATAATTTGGGATTTTATGTAGCTTTTGAAGTCATATGTGTCTCAGATATAAGCATAACATCCAAGGTGTGATTCGTAATAAAGTATTTGACTTCTTGGCCATGATTTACCAAGCCGTTGGCGTTCCAGATCGAAATTTTTAGTTTGCGGTTACTCCCCATGGCATCTTTCCAATCATGGTTATTAGGAGATCTAGCATTTTTTCCATTCTCTCCATCATTTTTGTTACCATTTGCTCGAGGTTATTCTGTTGGATAGCCTGACCCATTTGACTTTGCTGTTGTTGATTAAAAGGTTGATGATGTGGTGTCACATTTGCATATTGTCTATATGAGGGTTCATGATGAGCTTGATTTTTAGGAGTTGGTAGTGGTGGGAAGGAGTTCATGTTTAATTGTTGGTTATTAACATTATTATCAATCGAGATAGGTGGATTTTTTGTTTGTTTTATTCTTAGCGCTGGGAATCTTTTCTTCTGGAGCTCTTTGTATACCGAGCATCCTCTGTAGTTGGCCGGGTGGTTTCCCTCACAATTTGTGCATTGGACTTTTCCGTCTTTTTCCTTTCGTGGGCAATCGGCAGTTGCGTGATCGTCAAGACACTTAACACACCTGGGTCTGCGCTGGCAATATTTTTTTGTGTGGCCAAAACGTTGGCATCGAATACATTGGGGGACCTCACGTTTGGGATAAGGAGGTTCGATTGAAACTATTGTGTTCATCAGCCTTTTTATGTTATAGATGTTTTGTTGTTTGACTTTGTTTTATTTCAACATTGAATAAAGGCAGCATAGTTTTGGTACCATTTTTTCTGATACCGGAGATGACCTTTACTTCATGTCCTTGGGCTTCAATTTCAGCTTTAAGGATTTCCAGGTCCGTAGTCGGATGCATATTTCGCAGTACCACTCGAAATGTTCGTTCTTCCTTCAGTTGATAGGTGTGGAAATGTGTGATTTTTCTTCTAGGGCCTTTATTATGTCTGTAAAATGTCTAGTGGTGTTAGGTTGTATTTTTACCTGATTGTTGTACAAATTTTTCATTGTGTAGCCATTTGGTGCAAGGGTATTAAGATGTTCAGTGAGGGGTTTTATGTATTGGACTCCCTCTACGAATATTGGTGGTGGTTTCCTCGCTGATTCTTCCCCGGTCGGTGGCTCTTGTTCTTTAGTCGTTTCATCATCTCCTACCTCAGCTCTACCTTCTTCGTCTTTTTCTTCTAAAGCTTGGAATGTATTAGAAGTGGGTATGGGCGTGGGTTTGCTCAACCAATAATCGCTAAGGATTGTTTGTTTAGGTTTTCTTCCATTTTCCTCTGTACCCTCATGCTGACGTTGCCTTTTTTTGTACGTTATTGTGTTCCACGCGGGTTCACAGTTTGGTGTCGTTTTTGTATTTGTTGGGGGCTGCAATATCGAAGTTGTTCCATTGTAGCCATAGGTAGGGTTTATTTGTTGTTGTTGGGGCAGATAACGATTTATGTTTGCAAAGTCTTGTGTATACGGCTCTGGTGCCGGGTGGTAATTTTGATTATTATAGTAAATCAGCGGGACTGCCTGCTGCAGCTGGAGCGCGTACGCCCCTGTCTGTTGTTGCATCATACTAACGTCTTGAATATAATGAGTAGTGTGATCATTATTATTTGATAACAGGGGAACTTCTGGTTTACTAATTTGTGCTTCACTTCCCCGTGATTCTTCCTTTCGGGGTATCTTATTTGTTTTAGGGGGTGGCGTGCGTTGCATATTACTTATGGCGCATTCTAACCTCAAATATGTTGTTAACTAAAAAGAAGAAAAACTCCCAATTACCACGATTTCTGCTGCGAATAATACTCTCCACCAATTTAGCTCTTCTTCACAGTTGGTGTACTATACTGCATCTATCACTAAATACCATGTAGCGACTATTTTCACCAATAAAATGCTGCCGGAACGAAAAACAACCTTGTCATTCAGTCAACATTAAATAATAAATGTCAAGTGTTTATGTCATGTTGATTTAAGTTAGCAAATTTTAATTGTAAGAATGAACTTTTATACCGTCAATTTCAATGTCAAAACATTCATATCGAGTGCACTCCAGTTAGAAATTTTACTAAATTGTAAATACAATTTATTTGTTTGGTTGTTATCTTTGTGTACCGAATTATTTGTATTTTTAGCTGTGTTTCGTCAAACATTATACGTTGTTTTGTTACCCAAACTTGTGTTTGTGTCAAGATTTATTTTACAGGTCCTTTCTTTGTGAAGCTGCGTAGATGAGTTGTGTTTTGCTAAGGTAAAGCGGAAATAACGACTGTGAATATTTCATTTTTAAGGGTGTTCTTCCGGTCTGGCGCACGGAATTACGTAACGACTGCACCCATAGAATCGTGCCAGTGGCGCCCTTTTACTTTTCCAGAATCGAGACTATCGCGATTTTGACCTCCCGTTTACCTTTTTTTTTGGGCGCACACAAATTCAAAATTTATATTTTTTTTTTGTTCGACCCCGACCATCGCGGCGAGCTTAGTCCGGCACTTTTCGGCATTTTGTTACACCGGTGTGCGCCGACGAAATTTTCCGTAACAAACTGGCCCTCAACGTGTGGCTCTACCGTTGTTTCAGTAACAAATTTTACGCCCGCGTCGCGTGTCTTTATTTTGAATTACGTATTTTGGACGTTACAAAAATTTTAATCATTTCAAATTTTGTAATTTATTTACCGTCATATTTTTAAGATTCTTAAAATCAAAAATATTATAGTTGGAGCTTACGAGAAAGAACTGCTTGGTGAGCACATGATATTGTCGTCACAAATTACGTCATCGTGATAAATCTTAAGATTTGTTGGCACTCGTATCTTATCAATAACATGACTTCACCGGTCAGCATTAACAAAACTAACTAACCATCAGTTGTCTCAAAATTTACGAGGTTTACTCGTTGGTGGTTTGAAGTCGACTCTGACATTTTTCGAAAGAAGGATGGCATCAGCGCGCTCGGCCAATCGGGTAGCGGCTATACTTGCAGCTATAAGTTGCAGCTGCTACGAGCACGTTTCAACTTGAACGACATTGTTGAAGGTTGTCTAGCAAAACGGCACGTGGTGATAGATAAAAATTCAAATATGAACTCAAGACTTCCTTCACGGAATAAAATTGAACGACCATGAAACTAACTGAATTAAACTGAAATTTTAAAACTTTTTAAGTTTTGACTAAATTTTCATTGGGGCACTGTGCATTACCCTGGGGAAATGAAATCACGTGACATGCTCTAAGAAAGCAGTTCAACGTTCAACTAGCTGAGAACAGAAAACAAGTAAACATGCAACGCATCTCCAATTCTGATAATAAATCTAAAACCGCGTGGACCATCATTAACAAGGAGTTGGAAAGGAAAAAAGAGTCAACGAACAGTGACGTATCAATTACTACTAATGACTTTGCTAGCTACTTTGCAAGAATAACACACAAACTCAACAAAAAAATTTCATTGCCACAGGAAAGCCCTCTATATTACCTAAAAACTGCTAGCACCAACATAAGAGACTCAATATTTCTACGACCTACAACTAAATACGAAATTGAAGACATTATCTTAAACCTGAAAACACTTCCACATACGACATCTATAATCTAAACGCTAAAATTGTGAAACTGGTACACCGCACTATATCAGCTACACTCTCCCATATGATAAATACTTGCTTACAAGAAGGAATTTTTCCAGATTCACTTAAAGTATCCAATGTTATTCCTATTTTCAAAAAGGGAGACAAGATCATACCTGGAAACTATCGTCCGATATCGATTCTACCTACTTTTTCTAAAATCTTTGAAAAAGTCATCTACGCCCGGCTCTCAAACTTTTTAATCAAACACAATAGTCTCACTAAACAACAATTTGGTTTTCAACAAAACAGAAGCACTACTGATGCAATGGAAAGCCTGATGTTCCACATACACGACCTACTGGAGAACAAACAAAAATGTCAGACCATATTCTGCGATTTGTCGAAAGCATTTGATATGATGGATCACGACATATTTTTACTAAAAATTCAACACTACGGTATCAGAGGAACAGCAAGTAACCTGTTAAATTTCCACAATCGAAAACAAAACATTCTGTGGAACGACAAAATGAGTGAGCAATCTACAGTGACGTGTGGCATACCGCAAGGTAGCATTCTTGGGCCTTTTCTTTGTTATTTACATCAACATTCTCCAGCAGAATGTTAACTGTCCAACCGTGTTATATGCTTATGACACCGCTCTCGTAATGCAAAACGACCAAAACGCAGACGCCCGGATATGTGAAGCAAAGAAGTGGTTTACGTTCAACAAACTGATCTTAAACTCGGAAAAAACAAAATGATTTTCACAACAAATAGGCACATTGAAGCGGAACCCAAAGTGTCCACTAAATACTTAGGACTAATGTTGGATACACTATTGACTTGGAACGACCATGCTTGCTACCTTTTAAAGTCATTAGGCCCAGCTATTTACGCCATTAGAAGAATAAAGGAAACTGCAGGTAAACAAGCTGCCAGAACCGTAACCTTTTTACTGTTTCATGCAAGAATCGTATACGGACTTTTGATTTGGGGCAACGAAACCCAAATACGAAATATTTTTGTACTACAAAAACAAGCCATTCGAGCACTAGAAGGAGTTCCCAGCAGAACACACGCCAAACCAATATTTCAAGCCTTCGGCATCATGACACTGCCATCTGCATATGTATATGCAGTTATCAACAAAATTAAAAACGACAAAGAGACCCTACTCAATACTGCGAGCCATCAATATGAAACGAGAACCAACGACAATATCCAAACAAAAAGACATCGGCTCAAATGCACCGAAGGCTCTAATTTAAGGATCAAGCTGTACAACAAATTGACCCCTGAACTCAAAAGCCTACCACCAATAAAATTCAAAAGAAAAGTGAAGGAACTGTTGATCGACACAGCTCTTTATAGTGTCAGTGACTTTCTGCAACCCAGTGTTGAGACGAAAAACAGCAACAGCTGATCTCCACCTTTTATGCCATTTATTAATTTCTGTAATTATTAATTGTATAATAAAGCATATTATTATTATTATAAAAGAAGGAAGAAGTAAACACGTGAAATTTTTAAAAATATAATAAAAACTATATTGATTAAATTTCAATTAAAGTATTCTGCCAACCGTTTAAGAAATAAAAAGTCCTGTGATAATTTTAGAAATACTAAGTCAATATGTGCGTTCTTTATATAATAACCGCTTTAAACTAATTGGTAAATTTGAAAATATGTTGATTACGAAATGGGTAACCTTTAATTGGCATATCAGTTGTTTTGAATATGAAAAATTTAATACAATTCGTTTTGCAAGACATTATCAATCATATAAAATTATTTCGAAAACATTTGAAAAACTGTTCCTAAAAATCCTAAAGTCCATTCTATCTGAACTGTCTCAGGGTAGTGTTATTAGACCTACACTGTATCTATTATTCACATCAGACCTCCTTGCAACTAACAATACAGGAACAGCCACGTTTGCAGACGATACAACTTTAAAGGTGATGACCTAAGTCTTGCTTCTCGATTTTTGTAATGACACCTAAAAAAAGTTGAAGATTGGCTCAGGACTTCGCGTTACCAAAGCCAACACTACAAAGTAGGTGCACTTCACGTTCACCCTCAAAAGAAGACCTTGTCTAAGTATCATGATGTACGGTAACATCCTTCCGGAACAAGAAGTAATCAAATATTGGGCTTTCACCATCGATCTACGACTGACGTAGGTTAAGTACATTTGGTCTAAACGTCTTCAACTGGGTTTAATGTATCTAAAAATGTACTGGCTTGTGGGCCAATCGTAAAACCCATATGCATATATGGTATTTAGCTGTGGGGTGCTGTCAGTGATTCAAATATTGCAAAAATCTAGCGATTCCAATCCAAAGTTTTGCGTAGTAGTACTGTGACATCCCACAAAATTACCAATATAAAGGAAGTAATTGCTTCCATAAGCAAAAAATATCAGCTGAGACTGGTAGACCATCCTAACCGTTTAGTGTGGGATCTACTGGTCGAACTTCAGATAAAGAGATTAAAGAGATATGATCCCATGGACCTGCTCAACCGAATTTAATCTTAAGCGATAAACTACATTGTTTATATTAGAAATAGACAAGTAATCTAAAAGAAGGCCTACCAATGGATTGGCTCTCCACTGTGTCACTTTCTATAATGTCAAACAGTGTTACTTATTGTTCCATGGATAGATTGTAATGTACCTGTGGAGTCAATAAAAAATAATTTATCTATGCTTTTGTAGAAGTGGAAAAAATTAGAGCGGAAGTGATAATGCTTCTCCTTCACCAAAATTTCATATGAAAAGCGTGAACACTGCACTACAAATCAGTTCTCAAATGTGTGCTAGGAAATGGGGTGGATTTTATGTCAACTTGAAGTTACACGGTTGTAGGTCAGAGATTTCTTCTTTATTATCCCGTAATCAAAGTATTTGATGATAGATTACTTTCTACAAAACTTGTTTATAACGTGATGTTTGTTTCGAATTTACAAATTTAAAACAAAGGAAAAACAAAAATTTGCTGCACGTGAAGCAGACAAATCGCAACTCTCGTATTTAAACACGATAAGTATTGAAAGCAAATGTGATAAAAATAGTTTTTTTATCTGTTTGAACAAAGTGCTTTTAAAGTATGTATTTAATTTCTTTTGTTAATCACTTACCATATAAATTTAAAGCATAGACGAAGCTGGGTATCTTGCTATTAATCCATATAAAAATCTAATAAAATTCAAGATAAATTCGATTCGTTCAAGGCATAGTTAGTTGGGAAATTAATGACGGAATCGCATTGGCTTTACAACGATAATTCGTTGAGCAATGCGAAAGACAAAGAAAAGTAGTAAAAAAACTTATAAATACAACATTTTGCTACAGTTTATTAAAAATTATTAAATTTTTGTTTGATTTAAATATTCATGTGCTAGTACAATTTTGTTGTAAAAATGTGCAGAATCTCATGGTAATTTTCTGTGTAACAGTGTAGTTAAAAATTGTCTAAATTTGTATTAGATATCTTTTAGTTTTGTGCATATTAATCTATTTCATGAATTCATTTTAGTACCTAAAATTGCACCACTGGGTTGTTTACTTAAACTTTTTAACAATTATTTAGTTTAGCTCCAGTTTAAAATAATTGTACAGAAATATTGAACAATCTTGGAACGTTTGAGTATTGTTTTTTTTATTATCTTTATTAATCTGCATGAGTACAATAACGTAAGTGGTAAGAATTCCAAATAATCCAAATAACATATTTTGGTCCACATTGAACAATCCAATAGCAGAAAAATGAGGACAGTGATTAGTGGTTTGTGAAGCTAGTAATTTTAATTCTTTTCTTAAACCGTTGATATGGATGTTATTAGAAACTGCTGGTATTTTCGATAATGTAGAATAGCATGTAGTAGTTATTTTTTTGAACTCTTTTGTAGTGTTGTCACAAATTATAATTACTATGATTGCCATTATCTAAAAAATAAAAAGTAATTTTTTATTTAACAATAATTTTTTCTATCTTTATGAATGGACCACACCGAACAGTGATAAAATAAGCGTTATTTAAATTATAATAAAGCAAGGTAAATTAAAATGTAAGTATTTACCCATATAAAAGTGGCTGTGAATCCAAAAGAATAGCATTTACTTTAAATGGTTCATACGAAATATCTTCTCCAAAAACATTTATAATTAAGCAATCGCACATCTGTAAAATCTGCATAAATGCAGTAAAAACTACAAAAGTAAATTCAATTCTAAAATTTTATTGCAAGCGACGTATATTTTTAAAACTAAATTCAAAAATTTTCGAATTTTTTTTATTTTATCTTTTACTGCATCTAAATTGCTATGTAAAAACCTGAACTTATGTGAGCTCTGCAGGTTATTATTTTTTGTTACAGTTTCCAAATGACAATTTATAATTTGGAAACGAACTTTAATTAAAAACACGTAATTATATATTAACAACACTGTAATTAAAAAGTACCAATGACAAATGTATGAATCTAAGATTTGAGCGACGATTGTCATGCTTTGTAATTTAATTATAGCCAATATAGAATTAAACACAGATAATAAAATAAAATTAAATATTACAATTTTTAAAATTATGTACGATTTTCCGGGTTTTGCAAAAATATTTTCATTACTTATTCCAAAATCGCTGTTTTCAGTTAGCGAATTTAATAAATCAAATTGGGGTAAATTAATAAATGCTGTCGAATAAATACCAGCGATAATTAAAATTGTACTAATAATCAAACTACTTATATCTAGCACAATTCCTGTAGTTGTCAAAAGGTAATTCGAATATACTAATTTCAAGTAAATAGTCATCAAAGCACTAAATAAAATCACAATATTTAAAACTGTCGAGTAAATCTTGAAATATTTTAATTTAAACTCGCTAATTGGTGGAACCAATGCAAACACACATCCAATCCGATATACTATTTTCATATTATTTATTATGATTAAGTCTATTCTATAAAAAAAATAAGGGTGATGGGTATTTTTATGCAATATAATACAAAATTATCACAAATTCATGCGTTTTCCAAAATATATTACAAAACGAATTTCTTTTGTTGGAATAGAGGTCGCAGCGACATTGCCGAATAAATAAAATACTTTCTTTGTGAGATGTATAAATAGCAACTAGATCTAATTTGTCAATTTCATAATAATTATTAGTTCTGTTTTGTTTATTTAATATCAATATCAACAGAAACTTTCCTATATGTAATTACAAAAGTTTGTAAAAAATAGAAAAAACTTTTGTTATATTACCAAAAACATAGTAACTGTTATTATTTGACAGCATAAAATCGTGATTAATCTCTATGAACGTAATCTAATGTAAGTATTTAGTAATATACAGGGTGTCCCGTAACCGTGGAGAACCTTTGAGGTGGTGATAACAGGTACCCCTCTTTGAAGCAAATTTTTAAATTTCAGACTTCAAACGGCCATATCACCGTAACTATTAATTTTATGGTATTAATAAATTAATTAATTTTTAAAGACAATTTACTTATTTACAAATTAGTTTATAACCTTCTATTGTCTAAGAAGAACGGATTTTGAGTTATGAACTAAATTAAGAGCAAAAATATAAAAAAACTCGAAGTTTTATTTTTTTGTTTTTGTTGCAAACTTTGTATCTTTTAAACTAGAATACTAACAAACAAATTAACGGCCCAATTCGGATAGAAAATTCAACAGGCTATAACTTTGGTTTATTAAAATTGTTTGGAAAACCAACCTATTTTACAGAAAATCCCCAAAGAATGAATAAGGTCGGTACAAAAAATATAACAGTCATACAGGATGTTTTTCCGTGTACATGGTAAACCTTTGAGGTTATAATAGAAGACCCTTTTCTAAAATTTATTTTTAAATAAAATTTTTGTTCTAGTCCAAACCGTTGAGAAGTACCCCTCTTTGAAGCAATTATTTGAACTTGTTCATTATTTTGGGATTTTTTGTAAAATGAGTTGATTTTCCAAAAAATGTTACTAAACTAAAATTGGGCCATTAGTTTTTTATAAATGGTTTTGTTTAAAAGATACAGGATTCGCAAGAAAAAAGAAAAATAAAACTTTCAATTTTTTTTTGACATTTCATCTCCTACTTTAATTCATAACTCGAAATTCGTTGATTCTAGAAATAAGAATTTTAAACTAATTTGTAGACAAATAAATGATCTTTCAAAAATTACTAATCCATTTATACACCCCCAAGAGTTATCACTTGCATAAAAAATTTATTTGAAAATTTGTCTTAAAAAACTGTCCTTTATCACAACTTCAAAGATTTACCGTGGACGCGGAAATACCCTGTATGACTATTAAATTTTTTGTACCGACCTTGTTGATTATTTTGAGATTTTCCGTGAAATGGGTTGGTTTTCCAAAATTTTTTATATACTAAAGTTATAGCCCGTTAAATTTTCTACCCCCATTGGGCCATTAGTTTTTCTGTAAGTAGTTTTGTTTAAAAGATACAGGATTTGCAAAAAAAAAAAAAAATCAAACTTGCAATTTTTTTTACATTTTTTCTCTTAATTTAATTCATAACTAGAAATCTTTTCATCTTAGACAATAGAAAGTTATAACCTAATTTGTAGAAAAACAAGCGATCTTTAAAAAAGTTCTAATCTATTAAGCCTAAAAATTCAATAACATCGGAGTTATGATCATTTGAAATCCAAAATTCAAAAAATTGCTTTAAAGGGGTGTATCTCCCAAGGGTTTGGACTTTGTCTTAGAAAAGTGTCTTTTATCACCACCTCAAAGGTTTTCCACGGTCAGTTTTTAAACTGACAGTTTTAGTGGAGTTTAAATTTCAAAGTTGAGGAAACTAGAATTTTTGATAATTCTCACAAAAAATAGATTACGTACGTCCTAGATTTGATACTCGAAGGGCGTCATTTTGTGAATGATCCAGTTTTCCTACTGAAAATAGAGTAATTTAGTTTTGTTTTCTTTTGAGAATTGGAATAGTAAAATTCCTTACCAATTTTGGGATCATCTTAATTGAATTCAAGAGTGAAGTAATATTTATGGTGTATTTTGTAATTTTGTGCGATACTACCCACGGTCTTCATAGGGATTTGATTAACTTATCACTGTTATGTTCGAAAGGAAGATTGTAAATTACCTGATTACGTTTGATTGTGTTCACTGTTTTTTTTCAATTACGTAAAAATAAAATTTAAACTCAACAGTGTTTGAAAAGCACAGAATATTGCCACAAGACAACACCTCAAAATTACATGGTTCGTCTCAAGCCAAAATAGTAATGAAGATTCCAAACTGGAATCCATCGGAGACGGTTATTCATCGCGCCTATAAGACATTGAAAATCAATATTAAATTAGATTCGACCATAATAATACAAATTGCCGTGCAATTCTTAGTTTAAATTTTGAAATTGTTTTCCTTTATAAAGTTTTTAATTGCGTAAATTTTCCTTTGCGTTCATTTTATGCATCTGTTAACATTTGTCCTTTTTTGTTTAATAAATTGTAATTGTTACTAATTGTAAGTTTAAAACCTAAATTGGAAATTATATTTTAAATTTTTTCATTCCTTAATACCAAGGATGGTCTAAATTTTTAAAGAAAAACGGCTATAAAAATTCGAGATCAGCTGTGGTTGCGTTAGTCGAAACCGACCTTCCGCAGCCTCTGATTTGGTTTCCTCCGCTACAGCCGCTTCCAGCCGTTTTGACCAACGCTTTACTAACTTAACGAAATTTAATAAAATTCCGTCTTTTTCTACGAGTTCTCAACAAATAATCAAATTGCGGCTGTTTCTCTGTTTCTGATACTTTGCCTTCCGCCGATCAAATTTCCGCGCATAACGCAACGCCCAACATTTAATCACGATAACCACTGAAAACGAATGTGATTAAAACCTAGTTTGAACAATGTGAGTTTTGAATTATGAGTTTAATATTTTTTACGCATCTACCATATAAATTTAAACCCCAGGCGAAGCCGAGTATTTTGTTATTAATCCGTATATGAATAAAGAAAAATCATGAGGACTTCAACAAAATAATTGATTAATTCAGCTCATTGGTTGCAATTGAATGCCGGAACCATATCCGCTTTACCATGATAATTTAATGAGTACTGCGAAAGGTAAGAAAAGTTGTAAAAAAGCTTGTAAAGGCAACATTTTGTTACAGTTTATTAAAAATTAATAATTTTTTTTTGATATTCATGTGCAAGTTAAACAATGTTTTTGTGAAAATGTGCAGAATATTATAATAATTTACTGTTAAACAGCGTAGTTGAAAATTTCAGACATTTATTTTAGTTTTGTGGATATTAATCAATTTTTTAAATCAATTTATATACTTTAAATTAAGAAAATTGATTTTCTTAACTCAATATTAGATTTTATGCTAATTAGGAGTGAATTGTGCAGAGATATTGAACAAGCTTGTAACTTTTAATTTTTTCTATGTGAATTATTTAATTAAAATTCTTATTAATCTGTATGAGTACAATAATGTAAGTGGTACTAATTCCAAGTAATCCAAACAGCATATTTTGATCCACGTTGAACAATCCAATAGCAGAAAAATGAGGGCAATGTTTAGTTGTATGTGCAACTAGTAAAATCAATTCTTTTCTTATACCATTGATAGGAATGACATTAGAAACTGCTGGTATTTTAGACAACGTAGAATAGCATGTGGTAGTTATTTTGTTGAACTCTTTTGTAGTTTTGTCACAAATCATAATTACTATGATTGCCATTATCTAAAAAAAGTACCGTAATTATATATTTAACAATATTATGATTTGACTAAATATTTTAGGTGCTTAATATTAGTAGATGCCTAATAATATTAGCTTAATGTGTAAAACATTGTGACATCCTTTTTAGATCGTGCAATTAATTGAGGAATAAATTTATATTTACTCTGCAAATAGAACAATATATCAAATATAAAATAAACTATTGTTAGAAATTTGCCAAAACAATAATTTAAATACTTTACCCATGTAATACAGGCTGTAGCTCCAAAAATAATAATACATATTTTAACGACTGCATTATTCAAAACATCTTGACTGAAAGCCATTATAATTAAGCAATTACACACCTCTAAAATTGTTAAAAACGAAGCAAAAACTACAAAAAATAAATTCCAACCTAAAATTTTATTGCAAGCGACGTATATTTTTAAAACCAAGTTCAACAATTTTCGATATTTTTTTATTTCCTTTTGTACCGCATTTAAACTGCCTTGTAAAAATCCAAACCGATTCAGACTGTGAAGGTTAATATTTTTCGTTACGGTCTCCAAATGACGATTTATAATTTGGAAACGAACTTGAATTAAAAACACGTAATTATATATTAACAACAATGCCATCAAGAAGTACGAATAACAAATTAGTGAATTTAGGAGTTGAACGACGAATATTATGTTTTGAAATATAATTATAGCAAATAAATCATTACATAAAACTATGATAATGAAAATACAAATTGCAATTTTCAAAATTTTGTAAAACTTTCCGGGTTTTATAAAAATATTTTCATCATTTAATCCAATATCGACTTCTTCAATTAGTGATTTTAATAAATCAAATTCATGTAAATCAATAAATGCTGTCGAATAAATACCCGCGATAATTAAAAATGGTAGAATTATCAAACAACTTATATCTATCACAATATTTTTTGCAGTAACAAAAGTGTAGTTAAAATAAACTAATTTTAAGTATAGAGCCATTATCCCAAAAATTAAAATCACTATAATTAAAACTGCCGAGTAAATCTTGAAGTATTTTAATTTAAAATCGCTAATTGGCGGAACCAATGCAAACACACTTCCCAACCAATATACAATTTTCATATTGATTTACGTCAAAATCTTTTTAAAAAATCTATTCTATCAAAAAATGCGGCTAGTGGGCAATTTTGAGCAAAATAATACGGAAATCAAAACGACTTTATGCGCCGTCCAAAATTAGTTTGAAAAAATAGTCTCGTTTGTTGTGATCCAGTTCGCAGTGACATAGCCGAATAAATAAATTAATTTCTTCTACGTATATTTAATTTGTCAATTTGATAATAATTATTAGTTCTGTTTTGATGATTTACTGTCGATTTGGACAGAAACTTTTCTATATGTAATTACAAAATTCGTAAAAGTCAGAAAAAGTTTTGTTACATTTACAAATAATAATAACTCTGATTATTATTTTGTTAACGTAAAAAAATCGTGATTGATTTCTGTAAGCGTAATCTAACGCCTGTATTTCTAGACAAGTATTTAGTACTTAATGAGACTTAAGTGCTAAATTTGGATTATATAGTCGCATACTTATTCTTCTGAAACCTAATATTTCTTCTGCGCTTATGTGGGCACTGCTTTTGAAATTGTTCGTTTATTGTTCTGTATCGTCGGTTTCTTCTCTTCTGTTCGTTTCTTCCTTAACTCGCTCTTCGTACCTTTTTCTTAGTTCCACGTTTGCTAGTTTTTCTGTTGCTATTTTTCTATTTTCAGTTGCTAATCTGGGTCGGGGTAATAAACCTGAACTCAAAAGTACACTTTTTCCTATAAAAATGGGTATACCAAACGAAAGAGCATAAAAATACAAATCTTTTAAGGTGAGGATGAAAGTTGTCGGACTTGTAATAAGGCCACAATTTCATTTTGAAAATTGCAAATTTCCCATAAGAAATACATGTAAGTGTATTTAAATGAAAAAGATATCGTTCATTCTGTTGGCGGTACGTGTGCTGTGCCTGGGTCGACAGTGACTCGTGGTGGGGAGATACCAGTCGCTCTCAGAGATCCGTCGCCTCAACTTTCAAAATTTTCGAGTTGGAGTCGCTTAAGGGATGTTTTTAATGAGTTTAGCACGTGTCAAAACCGCTCGGAGCCCCGTACGATCCCCGGAGGGGCGAGAGCGGGTGCGGAGAGTAGGTTTTGGCAGTGCAACCACATCAGACACGAATTCACACAAAAAGTGATTTTTTTCGAAAATTTTTTGTCCGATTACAAATTTACTACTTTTTATTAGCTAATTACACCATTATCTATCATAATTTGTCGTGAAAACCGAGATTCTGGTATATTTACTGTCGCCACATCCTCTTTTAACTTTGGGGCGGGGTTACAGCTCAAAAAAGCCAATGAGTAAATTGCATTGTTAATAAATTTTTAAAGCCGTTTTTTTCAAAATTGTGTAAATTATCCGCAAATTTTATTTTTTTTATGCGCTAATTAGACCATCATCTTTCATAATCCACTTCAAAAATGGTCAAAATCGGAGTTCGGTTTTATTACCCGTCTCCGCTAATCTTTCATATGTTGTTGATTTTTGCTTTATTTTTGCTGCCACCAGGTGATGGTCAGAATCCGCATTTGCTCCTTTGTACGTTCTCACTTTCTTTACATATCTCTCGCTCATTTAGATACCAACACGTGATCTATTTGATTCCCATCGTCGTTGCTTCTTCCTGGCCAGACCCATGTTACTTTATGTAGTGTCATCTTAGTTTTTGAAACGCAAATACATCCATCCTGTATCTCATGACTTGGTTAGCAACTTGCAACTAGTAAGGAAGAATATCTAAAAGAAGTAGCTGGGAAACATAGGTATCATAAGACCACCAACAATAACGGACAAAGACTTTATGAACTGGCAGCAACTCATAATATAAAAATAAACAGCATGATGTTCAAACATAGAATCAGAACATAAAACAACATGGATGATGCCAGTGGTGAATAACAAAAAGAAGCAACCAAATAGACCATATCTACTGTCATGTTATCAGTTGTAAAACTAGAATAAATAACCTCGGTAGAAAAAATTGTATTTTCGGGTGGAAACCTTATGTGACGATTTTGTAATATTTGTCATTTAGCAGTTGTAAAAGGTTGATGGAATACCATTAGAGCCAGTTAAAGTACCAAACGTCATTTAATAAGTTGTCGGAAGCCGTAAGCGTTCAGGAAGTTAAATTCACTGATACGTATGTCACGAATAAAAATTGGAAAAATTTTTCATAGTAAATATTAGCGTTCACATTTCTTGTCACCTCTGCATATAAATCCAAATTCAAAAAAAGATTAAAATAAAGTCTATAACAGCAAAGTAAATTTTCATCTTTCGGAAAACCTAAAAAAGAAAGATTTCAGTAATAAAAAAATATGTAATTGGATTAAGATGTATACCAAAAGAAGCGTAATTTTTTGTAGAACGATTTGCCATCCAAGTAAGAATAATAGATTGTAAAATAACTCCTCACCATTAAGAAATGTGTAATTTTAACCTAAAAATATGTCAAAATTGTAAATTTAGTGATTACCATGTTATTAGTCTAAGAAAGTGAGTTAAATTAGTGTTAAAAGAAGAGGAATTAAAAGCAGATTGTTATGCAAGTGGTTAAGAAGGACAAGGAGTCGTATAATTAACATGGGGGGTCAACGAAAGAATTCATACTTTGAAGTTCGATTGTAAAGCGACCGCTGCAGCTAGAATTTTTATAATAATTTTGTGGAAAACGGCTTTGGAGTCTTTAATTTTTGGTGAAAATTTCATGGAAATCCAAGTTGATAAAATTTTCAACCAATCACAATCCAGTATTTGTGGGAAATTTGCTTAAAACAATTGAAAATTTCCGATTTTAAGGTACCACTCGATGCGAAAAATGCATTCAGTTGAGCTTTGTCGCTAGTCAGGTGAACACGTACATTTTTGTGCTCCTAAAATGTAAAAATAAAATAAAAATAATTAATTGAAATAACTTTTCGACAAACAGTGGCAAATTTAAAAGTAACAATATTAAAAAGTAAAGCAATTTAAAGTGAATTGAAAAAAGTACGTTGGAATTAAATTAAATTATAAAAAATTTTCGTACTTACAAGTGATTCGATATGTTAACGAAGAATTGGAACGTTTTTATGTTTCGGAACTGCTGATCTCGAAGTGGAGTGTTAATGACCTGCATAGGCACAGCTGATTTCTCGATACAAAGTTAGTAAAATAAAAATTAAACTGTAATGTATTGCACCATTTTAGATATAATTAATTTTAAGTAGTTTAATTTCACGTATGCATTTGATAATTAAATTTAATCACTATTACACAAATTAACACACTTAGTTTTAAATGCTAGATGCGTCATTCTAGGTTAACTTTCTTTGTACAGTGGGAACTTTGTTGCCAACTGACATTCTTTGTATTCAACTTTATCCAATATAACCATTTATTAGGAAAGGTCAAGATTTGTGTCGCAATTTATTTTGAATTTACAAAACAAGCAGTTTAAAAATTAAATTTGTGATCAAGATTTCAGTAATAAATCTACAACATAAGGTAACCATCGAAGGAACGATTTTGAATAAAAACAGTTACAACTATTACGTAAGTACGAGCATACAACATAAACATAATTTGCATAAGAAATAAAATACTCGAACATTACACTACATAGCAAAGAGGCTCACAAAAATGATAAATGATGTAAGAACATATAATATAGGGGTGCAAATGCCGACACAGACAGATTTAGTAATAGCGAAAATGAAACATGAAAAAAAGATAGGATGAAGAAAATAAATAAAGTAGAGACGAAAAAATTTAATAACCTAAATACCAAAGACAGGTATAATGAAGAAATAAATAAATAGTTCAGGGAGATGAAGATATAGCCCAGATAGCACGCAAGCTTACAGCAAGCTTGATTTTGAATTTATTTTCGCTTGTTCGTCAAACTTGACGTGTCAAGCTTAGATCAAGTTTACTTCAAGCTTGAAATTGAAGCATTTTCTAAGCTTGACGCGGCAAGCTTAATTGAAGCTTAAAAATTAAGCACACCCGATTTCTTCCAAGTTGCTAATGCCTTGAACAGTTTGAGGGACAGGCGCATACTTATGTGGCACATACGTACACTGCGCAAGCATTTATTTTGTGTGACTATGGAGTTGAATTTTCGTTTTATCATCATTTGTGCTTTGCCCTCCGAGTGATTTAATTTAATATTTTACTTTTACTGTACGTGTTGGATTTTGTTATAATATTACATATAACAATATTACTTGTTGTTGATTAGTATTTGTTATAATATGTTATTAACACTGCTAATTTACCATTAACCTTTTAGTTTTGATTCAACGTGATTTTAGTGGTAAATGTTTTGGATAATATGACATTAAATTTTTATTTTTTCCTTTACAGAGATCAACGTCCCCAAAAAAAGATGCCTTACCAATTAATATATGTGATATTCATTTATACGTTTTATCGAATGTAACATTAATTTTAAGAAAATATAAACTGTTGTTGCTAAATTTGTTTTTTCGTTTTTAACATGATGGATCTTGATATAAAATTTACAGAAGGGATAAAAATGCAGTGAAAGGTGCATTTTGAATGTATTATTTATAATACCGTAGAGTTTACCAAATGAAACTAGAGAGAATTTTAATCATGTGTTTGATTTTTAAAGGTTAAGATCATACTTATAACTACTTAATCAATTATAATGATTATTTTCATGAAATAAATAATTTCATTTTCTTCTAAACTATCGAGTAATTACGTCGAGTTTTTATTTCAATATATAGAATAATAGCTAATAAGATAACTTTTTATTATGAAAATTCGTTGGGTAAAATTAATTTATATTGAAATCAAGCTTAATCTAAATTGCTAAAAAGCTTGAACAACAAGCTGGTAAAGTAAGCTTGACGTAAGCTGGTCAAAAGAAGCTTGAATCGAGCTTACAAATCAAGCCTGATGCAAGCTTGCAAGTCAAGCTTGATCCAAACTTGATATAAGCTTGTTGACTAATAAAACAAACTTGATTCAACTTTGATGTAAGCTTGGTTTAAGCTTGCACATTAAGCTGGAATCAAGCTTGAAAATAGCAAGCAAGCAAGTGTCAAATAGCAACCTTGAATTAAGCTTGATTCAAGCTTAACGGCTTGACGTGCCAAGCTTAAATTAAGCTTACAACGCTTTCACGGCACATTAACAAATCCAAAAGTAAACGACACACACTCATTTAGTTCCGCGGCACCGTCTTAATTGGAGATATTTTACGCGTCATTTATCTATACCAGCAGTGTAGCGTAAAGCATACACCGGCCGACTTTAAAGCGGTAGACCATGGTTTGATTTCTAGTCGAGTCGGTTACACTGCTGTGATCAAAGGTCCGATATCAATCTTTGGACTGTGGAGAAGGCAACGGGAAACCACCCCATTAATTATAATCCCTAGTAAAGTCAGCTTGGCTTCGGCTAAGCTGATCGCCTACGCACAATGAAGTGTATGGCACTTGAAGAAGAAGATTTATCTATAAAGGAAAATAGCAGAAAAAAGACAGCTTAGGAAACGATGGCAACTAACTCACGCTCCAAATGATAAAACTAACTTAAACAAAGCCACGAAACAACTAAAAAGATTTCTCGTTGACAACAAAAATCCAGCAGTAAAAAACTTTCTGAAAAATCTGTCAGCTAGTCGAGCAACCGACTACTTTTTGTAGAAAGTCACGAGAAAATTTAAAAAAAAACACAAAAAACAGCCCAACCCGTTAGAACCAATGATGGAAACTGGAGTCGAAATGATTTGGAAAAAGCCAAAACCTTTGCCGAACATCTTTCGAAAGTCTTCCAACCTCTTCCCAGAGAAATTCCTATTGAAGGAGAAAACCCTAATCATCAGCTACTTGAAGTCCCTTATCAAATGGATCTACCAATTGCAAAATTTAAGATAAATGAAATAAAAAAATGTGGTCTTCAAAACGATTAAATTAAAAAAGGCTCCCGGATATGAGCTAATAACAGGAAAAGTCTTACAAAATCTACCAGAAATTCGTTTTAAATTACTTATAATAATCTTTAATGCAATTCTTCGAAATGGTTATTTTCCAGCTCAGTGGAAGGTGGCACAGGTGATTATAATTCAGAAGCCAGGAAAAGATCCAACTGAGACTTCATCCTGTAAACCCATTCGTCTGCTACCAATTCTTTCGAAAATTCTTTCGATCTGGAATTTGGAAGATACTGCTCTGTTGCATTTGATGTATGTCTCAAATTTACAAATTCAAAGCAAGGAAGCAACAACAATTTGCTGCACGTGAAGCAGACAAATCGCAACTTTCGCATTTAATCACATTGTTTGAACAAAGTGATTTTAAAATATGTATTTAATTCCTTTCGTTAATCACTTACCACAAAAATTTAAACCACAGACGAAACTGGGTATTTTGCTATTAATCCATATAAAAATCCAAAAAATTCGAGATAAATTCGATTCATTCGAGGCATAGTTAGTTGGAAATTAACGACGGAACCGCATTGGCTTTACAACGATAATTCATTGGGCAATGCGAAAGACAAAGAAAAGTAGTAAAAAAACTTGTAAAAACATCATTTTGCTACAGTTTATTAAAAATTATTAATTTTTAGTTTATTTTAAATATTCATGTGCTACTACAATTTTGTTGTAAAAATGTGCAAAATCTCATGGTAATTCTCTGTGTAACAGTGTAGTTAAAAATTGCCTAAATTTGTATAAGATATCTATTAGTTTCGTTCATATTAACCTTCATTACAAAATATAAAATTACACCACTGGGCTGTTTACACACACAAAAACGTTTATTCAAAAGTTTTTAACAAAATATTTAGTTTACTTCCAGATTAAAATAATTGTGCAGAAATATTGAACAATCTTGGAACGTTTTAGTATTGTTTTTTCTGTACAAACTATTAAGTTAAATCTTTATGAATCTGTATGAGTACAATAATGTAAGTGGTAAGAATTCCAAATAATCCAAATAACATATTTTGGTTCACATTGAACAATCCAATAGCAGAAAAATGAGGACAGTGATTAGTTGTATGTGAAGCTAGTAATTTTAATTCTTTTTTTAAACCATTGATATGATTGTTATTAGAAACTGCTGGTATTTTTGATAATGTAGAATAGCATGTAGTAGTTATTTTTTTGAACTCTTTTGTAGTGTTGTCACAAATCATAATTACTATGATTGCCATTATCTAAAAATTAAAAAATAATTTTATATTTAACAATAATTTTTTCTATCTTTATGAACTGACCACACCGAACAGTCATAAAATAAGTTTTATTTTAATTATAATAAAACTAAGTAAATTAAAATGTAAGTATTTACCCATATAAAAGAGGCTGTGAATGCAAAAATAATAGCATTTACTTTAAGTGGTTCATACGAAATATCTTCTTTAAAAACATTTATAATTAAGTTATCGCACATCTGTAAAATTTGCATAAATGGAGCAAACACTACAAAAAGTAAATTCCACTCTAAAATTTTATTGCAAGCGACGTATATTTTTAAAACCAAATTCAACAATTTTCGAATTTTTTTTATTTTATCTTTTACTACATCTAAACTGCCATGTAAAAATCTGAACTTATGTGAGCTGTGCAGGTTATTATTTTTCGTTACGGCTTCCAAATGACAATTTATAATTTGGAAACGAACTTTAATTAAAAACACGTAATTATAAATTAACAACACTGTAATTAAAAAATACGAATGACAAATTCGTGTATGTAGGACTTGACCGACGGTTATCGTGCTTTGTAATTTAATTATAGCCAATAAAGAATTAAACACAGCTAATAAAATAAAAATAAATATTACAATTTTCAAAATTATGTATGACTTTCCGGGTTTTGCAAAAATATTTTCATTAATTATTAAAAAATCGATTTTTTCAATTAGTGAATTTAATAAATCAAATTGGGGTAAATTAATAAATGCTGTCGAATAAATACCAGCGATAATTAAAATTGTTCTAATTAACAAACTACTTAGATCTAGCAGAATTCTTGTAGTTGCCAAAAGGTTATTCGAATATACTAATTTCAAGTAAATAGTCATCAAAGCACTAAATAAAATCACAATATTTAAAACTGTCGAGTAAATCTTGAAATATTTTAATTTAAAATCGCTAATTGGTGGAACCAATGCAAACATACATCCAATCCGATATACTATTTTCATATTATTTATTATGATTAAGTCTATTTTATAAAAAAATAAGAGTAATATTATGTATTTTTATGCAAAATAATACGAAAATCGAAACAAATTTATGCGTTTTCCAAAATGTATTACAAAACGAATTTCTTTTGTTGGAATAGAGGTCGCAGCGACACTGCCGAATATATAAATTACTTTCTTTGTGAAGTGTATAAATAGCTACTAGATCTAATTTGTCATTTTCATAATAATTATTAGTTCTGTTTTGTTTATGTAATATCAATGTCAACAGAAATTTTCCTATATGTAATTACAAAAGTTCGTAAAAAATAGAAAAAACTTTTGTTATATTACCAAAACCTTGATAACTGCTATTATTTGACAGCATAAAATCGTGATTAATCTCTATGAACGTAATCTAATGTAAGTGTTTAGTAAAATATAATATAAAATTTCATAGTCGCATATTCGATGCTTAGAATAAATAATTAGCTCTAATTCCTACTATAAAGATACGAAATCTTAAATTTGGTTTTGAAATTGTAATTAATTTTTAAAATATTAAATAAAGACTAATATCAAAAAATAAAATTAAAAATCAATATTAGTTTTCATAAACTGATGTTAACTAAAATTTAATCAATTCTAAATATTGATATAAGTATGCGAAATTCTAAATTTAGTTTCGAAATTCCTATTAGTTTTTGAAATATTAATTAAAAACTAATATTAAATAATAAGATTTGAAAATAAAAAAAATAGTTCCCATGAACCAATTTTATCCAAAATCTAATCAGATCTAAGCTTTAATATAAGAATACAAAATCCCAAATTTGGTTTGAAAATTCCTATTACTTTTTGCTGTAGAGCGCACATAAAATTGGACCACAGACAGACACTCACAGACAGTTTTTTGAAATGATCTTATTTAACTCAGAGGTCCTCAAAAAGTGTAAATCCATCAAAATCTCAATTATTTTTCTACATCGAAACAATACTTTTTTATATTACATAATCTGATAAAGTAAAAAGATCAAATATTGATCAAAAGCAACCAGATACTACCCAGAAAACCAATAAAAGATAATATCAAAAAAGAAGCAAATAGACAAAATATACAACAAAACCCATCACAAGTCAAAATCAAAGAACTGAAAAAAATATTAAGTGCCCTAACAACCAGTTAATGTATTTATTCATGTGGTTATGTATTTCTTATGCTAAATATTTTATCACCTAAATTTAAATTTGCTCAACAAAACTGAGATCGTTCAAATCAGTGAAACACATTTTGAAAAAATTTAATAAAAATACCGAGTAAAAAGCTGCACTATCGCCACAACAACGTAAAGATCAAATAAAAAATTCGTAAAGAAATATGTAACCGAAGGTTACATATTTATTTATTCAAAGTAATTGTTTACCTTTTTTTAAACTGACAGTTTTAGTGGAGTTTAAATTTCAAAGTTGGGGAAACTAGAATTTTTGATAATTCTCCTAAAAAATAGATTACGTACGTCCCAGATTTGATACTCGAAAGGCGTCATTTTGTGAATGATCCAGTTTTCCTACTGAAAATAGAGTAATTTAGTTTTGTTTTCTTTTGAGAGTTGAAATAGTTAAATTCCTTACCAATTTTGGGATCATCTCAATTGAATTCAAGAATGGAGTAATATTTATGGTGTATTTTGTTATTTTGTGCGATACTACTTAGGGCCTTCATAGGGATTTGATTAACTTATCACTGCTATGTTCAAAATTGGAATTAAATACGATAGTTAAAAATTTTCAAAGTTGAAAATTTTGGCGTCCTATTAACAAGTTTTGTTAGCACATGTGTAGTTCTCTCGCGCACCCAGTTTGCGTTTATTATTTATGCTTTGATATCAACGACGACAATTTTAAATTATTTTTGACTGTGCGGGCGTTTTACAAAATATTAATTTAATTTGCAAAGATAGATTAACAGCACTTTCCTCGTCAATATTGTCACCCAAAAATCAAGTGGAGCTATGACAGCACTAGGCACCTTGCACAATCGTCTAAGTAAGCTAAACGTAAGTGCCTAATAGCAAAGTTTTGAAAAGCACAAAATATTGCCATAAAACGACACATAAAGATGACATGGTTTTTCTCAAACAAGAAATGTAATAAAGATTCCAAACTGAAATCCATCGGAAACGGTCATTGCCCTGGTTGTTAGAGCGATCAACTGCTAACTTAAAGCGCCTTGATTCGAATTCAGGTAGAGCTCACTTTGCAATGCCGTCTCCGACGATTATTTACAATAAAAGAAGCCCTAGGATATTATGCAGTCATCACATAATTAGGATGAGCTAGTTAATCGACTTTAATGTTTCTGCTTACAATAAGTTTTTTAAACCTGTCATCTGTTACATTTTCCATTATGTCAAAAAAATTATGTCAAAAAAAGCATAGTTCCTGTTTACAGTGATTAACACATCATTATATTTCGATTTGTTTATATTTTCTAATTTCAAATCAAAATTTGTCATTATATTTTCGATTAGTTAACAGTACAATTTTATAAATTTCTAAGTAACCAATATTAAGAACTCCGCGGATCAAGATTTCAAATAAATGTATGTAAGACTTTTGCTGAAAACATTATGGGAGTACAAAATTTTCTTAAATGTGGATATTTGTCCTTATGTCAAATAATTCAAGTAACATTTGTTTTAAACAAAGTCTAGAATTTCTTAAATAATTTTTTTGTAGGAAACTACCTACACAATTTGCAATATTCATTTAGACGAATCTCGATTTCCACCTTTCCTACCAAATGGTGAATACAAATTTCAGCAGGATTTTATGTATAATGATGAAATAGTTGCTATAGCAGCTTTCTATATGAAGGTATATCGGCCTGTTCCTAGACTACCGAAATTCAAAACCGTTCACTGATTTTAATTTCTATATTCTGATTTAGTGTTACTTTTCAGTATTGGATTGATAATAAAATCCTTGATTAGCTATTTATTTTGAGTTGGGTACGTTTTGCCGGGGTATAATTTGCCGACAGGCGTTAATTTAATGAATGGACAGTTGAATTAAAATAGAAAAACAAGTAATATATGCTTAAATTAAAGCTGAAGATTGTAAAAATACCAAATAAAACTATTAAAATAAAACCGTAAATATTTTCAACTCAATGAACTACGAAAATTAATAGTTATTTATGTATTAAGGGCATAATCAATAGAATTATAGCCCCGAGGGTAATTTAAAGCCCGACGCGTTAGCGGAGGGCTTTAAATTGCCAGAGGGACTATAATCTGATTATGCCCGTGGTACATACAACGTTTTATTTCATTTTGGTACAGTAAAAATTCAAAAATTAAGGATTTTGGAAAAAATATGTCGTGGATTTATTTGTGCTATGAATTTTTGGTGTGCCATGGTTTCTACGTAGATTGTTGATGTTGCTATAATGCTCTATTGTTTTATTGTAAACAAATTAATTTTTAATTTGAAAATGGATAAAACCGAACAAGATCATTCCAAAGAAATTTTGGATAAATTTGAGGTAGCCCAAAATAGGCTTATTCCAATAAAATCAAAGGATTTATACGAGAAGGAGTACGAGAAGTTTTGTGAATGGCGACGTGAGAAAAATGTCAGTAGTTGCGATGAAAAACTCGTCATGGTCTATTTATTTGAAATGGTAAGGATATGTCAACCGCTTAATAATTGTATTTATTAATCATTTTCGTTTTGTTTAGTCCAAGCTTTATAAACCTTCATCCCTGTGGTGTATCTATTCGAAGCTAAAGAAGATGGTGAAGGTGAAGGAAAGCATAGACATATCGAAGTTTCTGTTACTTACGGAGTTTATGAAAAATAATTCAGTGGGTGATGAAGCTAAAAAATCATTGGTACTGCAACGAGATCACATTCAGCAATTTATGTTAAATGCACCAGATATTACCTATTTGTTAATTAAAGTAAGACAGTTATTCTAGCTAATAGTTTAGTTTTTCATAATACACATTGCTGTTTGTAGGTTGTCACAATTTTCGGTATGTTTGGAGCTTGTCGGCGCGAAGAACTCCATGATTTACGTATTCAGGATGTAACGATTGAGGGAACTGTCTTGCTGGTGAAGATCCGTCAAACTAAAACTTACACGCCGAGACAATTTACGATTGTTTCGAACGATGGTCCCGTAGATTACATTGCTTTGTACAACAAATATATTTGTTTACGTCCCAAACATTCCAAAATCAACAATTTGTTTATATCCTATCGCTGTGGCAAATGCAGTTTACAGCCTGTGGGGAAGAATACTTTAGGAAAAATGCCTAAAATGATTGCCGAATTTCTAAAATTACCAGATGCACATACGTTTACTGGACATTGTTTCCGTAGAAGTGCTGCCACTTTATTGGCTGAGAGCGGTGGTGACACAAGAACATTAAAGCAGTTGGGTGGATGGCGATCTGATAAGGTTGCTGAGTCTTACGTGGAAAGTTCTTTGCAGAATAAAATAAAAATCGGCCAATGCATTTCTGGCGGAACTTCGATGAATGTAGATCAAACATCGATAGTATTACCTCAAGAAAATGGAGAACATTTTCGCTTTGGCGGTGGTATGCTTACCATAACAAATTCAAGTAATTGCGTATTTAATTTTAATAAATAATTATTAATTTGTATCCTTAAAATTTAATTATGTGTAATAAAGTTGAAGTTGTTAACTATTTTGTTTTTAATATTGTTGTCATTGCTTAGCAACTTTATAGGCCCTAGGGCATAAAACGCCATATTGCGCCCCCGTTTGCGGGCGTATAAACAAGATTATGGTTACAAAATGAAATAAAATTATTAAAATAAAACCGTAAACATTTTCAACTCAATGAATTACGAAAATTTAGAATTAATAAACCCACAGTGATGAAAATATTTTATATTTTATTTTGTAAATTTAACATTATGCAATTGAGGGTAGACAAAAAAATAATTTATTAAATATTATAAAACTAGAGTTTATCACCGAAAAGCGAGGAGCTAAAGAAAATTTTAAACAAAAATAATTTAATTTAGCAGAAGTACTTACCTATAATTCATCACGCCTATAAGTCATTAAAAATCAATATTAAATTAAATTGCTAATTTTGAATTTTGAATTTGCTTTCCTTAAATAATTTTTTAATTGCGTAAATTTTCCTTTACGCTAATTTTATGCATCTGTTATCATTTGTCCTTTTACAATTTATTGTTTAATAAAGTGTAATTGTTACTAATTGTAAGTTCAAAACCTAACTTGAAAATTACATTTTAAATTTTTTTTATTCTTTAATAGCAAGGA
The DNA here is from genome assembly GCA_036346125.1 of Lycocerus yunnanus. NCBI lineage: Eukaryota > Metazoa > Arthropoda > Insecta > Coleoptera > Cantharidae > Lycocerus > Lycocerus yunnanus. The sequence goes on along the minus strand of JARFIX010000373.1, from coordinate 18,054 downwards.
TTGTCCAAATTTTGGAAAAAAAACGGCTATAAAAATTCGAGATCAGTCGTGGTTGCGTTAGTCGAAACCGACCTTCCACAGCCTCTGCTTTTGGTCCCCTCAGCTACAGCCGCTTGCGGCCGTTTTGACAAACGTTTTACTAACTTCACGAAATTTAATAAAATTCCGTAATAACCATTTTCTTACTTCACAACTGCCTACCAATACATTTTTACGATTCTTCTCCTACGAGTTCTCAACAAATAATCAAATTTCGGCTGTTTCTCTGTTTCTGATACTTTGCCCTCCGCCGATCAAATTTCCGCGCATAAAGATCATACGAACGACCCTTTCTCAAACTTGACTTGTCAACCAATCGAAATAGCATAGATCCGCTGCACGTGAAGCAGAGAAAACGCAACGCCCAACATTTAATCACCAAAACCACTGAAAACGAATATGATTAAAACCTAGTTTAAACAATATGAGTTTTGAATTATGCATTTAATATTTTTTTTTACGCATCTACTATATAAATTTAAACCCCAGGTGCGAAAGGTAAGGAAAAGTAGCAAAAAAAGCTTGTAAAGGCAACATTTTGTTACAGTTTATTAAAAATTATTAATTTTTTTTTTGATATTCATGTGCAAGTTAAAACAATGTTTTTGTGAAAATGGGCACAATATTATGATAATTTACTGTTAAACAGAGTGATAGAAAATTACAGACATTTATTTTAGTTTTGTGAATATTAATCAATTTTTGAAATCAATTTATATACTTAAAATTAAGAAATTCGACTTTCTTAATTCAACATTAGGTTTTATGCTAATTAGGAGTGAATTGTGCAGAAATATTGAACAATTTTGTAACTTTTAATTTTTTCTGTGTGAATTATTTAATTAAATCTTTATTAATCTGTATGAGTACAATAATGTAAGTGGTAACAATTCCAAGTAATCCAAATAGCATATTTTGATCCACGTTGAACAATCCAATAGCAGAAAAATGAAGGCAATATTTAGTTGTATGTGCAAGTAGTAAAATTAATTCTTTTCTTAAACCATTGATATGAATGACATTAGAAACTGCTGGTATTTTAGATAACGTAGAATAGCATGTAGTAGTTATTTTTTTAAACTCTTTTGTAGTTTTGTCACAAATCATAATTACTATGATTGCCATTATCTAAAAAAAGTACCGTAATTAATGTGTAAAACATTGTGAAACCTTTTTTAAATTGTGCAATTAATTGAGGAATAAATTTATATTTAATAAATTATATTTAATAAATACTTTACCCATGTAATACAGGCTGTAGCTCCAGAAATAATAATACTTATTTCAATGCCTGCATTAGTAAAACTATCTTTACTAAAAGCCATTATAATTAAGCAATTACAAATATCTAAAATTTGTAAAAACGAAGCAAAAACTACAAAAAATAAATTCCACCCTAAAATTTTATTGCAAGCGTCGTATATTTTTAAAATTAAGTTCAACAATTTTCGATTTTTTTTTATTTTCTTTTGTATCGCATTTAAACTGCCATGTAAAAATCCAAAGCGATTCAGACTGTGAGGGTTATTATTTTTCGTTACGGTCTCCAAATGACGATTTATAATTTGGAAACAAACTTGAATTAAAAACGCGTAATTATATATTAACAACACTGCCATCAAAAAGTACGACTGACAAATTAGTGAAATTAAAAGTTGAACGACGATTATTATGTTTTGTAATGTAATTATAGCAAATAAATAATTACATAAAACTATGATAATAAAATTACAAATTGCAATTTTCAAAATTTTGTAAGACTTTCCGGGTTTTGTAAAAATATTTCCATTATTTAATCCAATGTCGACTTCTTCAGTTAGTAATTTTAATAAATCAAATTCGGGTAAATTAATATATGCTGTCGAATAAATAATGGCGATAATCAAAAGTAGTTGAATTATTATACAACCAATATCTATAACAAAATTGTAGTTCAAATAAACAAATTTTAAGTATATGGCCGTTAACCCAATAATTAAAATCACTACAATTAAAACTGCCGAGTAAATCTTGAAGTATTTTAATTTAAAATCGCTAGTTGGTGGAACCAATGCAAACACACTTCCCAACCAATATAAAATTTTCATATTGTATTACGTCAAAATCTTTAAAAAAATCTTTTCTATCAAAAATTGAGACTGGTGGGTAATTTTGCGCAAAATAATTCGGAAATCAAAACGACTTTATGCGCCCTCCAAAATTATTTTTAAAAAAATAAGTTCGTTTGTTGTAGTACAGTTCGCTGAGACATAGCCGAATAAAAAAAATTAATTTTTTCTACGTATATTTAATTTGTCAATTTCATAATAATTATTAGTTCTGTTTTGATGATTTATTGTCGATTTGGACAGAAACTTTTCTATATGTAATTACAAAATTCGTAAAAAACAGAAAAAGTTTTGTTACATTTACAAATAATAATAACTCTGATTATTATTTTGTTAACGTAAAAAAATCGTGATTGATGTCGGTGAGCGTAATTTAATGCCTGTATTTTGAAACAAGTAACTCCATAAAGCGTAAGTGGTGAATTTGGATTTCATAGTCGCATACTTGATGCTTATAGAATGCAAAAACTATGCGAAATACAAGTTTCAATCATATGTTGATCATAGGTAAAGTGTTACTTTCAGTGCTGAATTTACGACTATGAACCCAAATTTGACATTTAGAGCAATTAATTAAAAACCGAAAATACTTATATTGTTGTCGGATTATAAGTTCCAAAGTAACCAACAGATGACGTAACCCATACTAGTCGCAAGTTAAGGTATCGTCAATTGTACATATTAGAAGCACCTACTTGTGCAATGAGTAAAAAGTCCGCCTGAGTTAATCTGGTCTAACTAAATCCGCGACAGCGGATCAAAACTAAACGATCCTCATAAAAACGCTCACGGGTAATACCACACACGACAGGGAGTATAGGGCAAAGCCCTGGTATCCCAATGCAGGACAGTTCCTGACCTGACTTGCAATGAGTAAGTGAGTAACTACCACTTCAGTTGGAAGGAGATTTGTGTTTATTGTTATATTGTAATATTAGTTATTAAATTTAATTAAGTTTAAATTTTGTGTGTGTTTTTTTGTATACTGCCAACCTTCCCAATAGGTTATGGGTCCAGCAGGAATGTAAGAAAACAATTTGTTTTTTGTATGATTTGGAATTCCATCAAAACTATTGACCCAACTTATAATTTTATTAATAAAAAATTAAAAAGACTAATTACCGACCTTGGAGCAACAAATCGAAGAGTAGTAGTTGAAGTTGAGGATTTCGACAATCGTAACGATGGAAGGACTGTCAGAAGATTAATCGTTGTTGTTTAGGCTATGACTTGAAGATTGCGAAGGATGCAAAATTATTATTATTATTAGCATAATACATTTCAATTGAAATTTCGCTATCTCTGACCGGAATTTACTAATCCGTTTGAAAGGGTGGATTGGTCCCCATTAACATTGGTAGTTATTTAACTTTCTTGTTTTTTTGTCTTGCTTTTCATAGCTTTCACACAGTGTGCGTCACTGCGTCTTCAACAATTCTTTTCAGGTTTGCCTGTCTTGGGCCTTACTTTTCCAATAAAGTACTTTTCTCGCTCTAAGGTCATTGGTCACCTGGTTCAACCATCTCACTTTTGGTCTGCTTCTTGTTCTATTCTCCTCAGGTTTCCGTGTAGTTATTTTCTTTATGCTGTTGTTCTTGTTTATTCTCATAATGTGCATTAATCATCGTATTCTCTGCGACTTAATATACCGTATTGTTTTCTTTTGTAATTTGCTTCCGATTTCATGGTTTATTGGAGGTCTATTTCACCGTTTCTTAGTCGTTCAGCCTCGCTTTGTGAGAAACATATCGTTTTCGACGCGTAAGTGATCACCGGTCTTATTAATAATTTGTATATCTTTATCTTTTTCAGACATAGTCAGACTCAAATCAAGGTAATTCAGAGTTCTATCAGATTCATATTCTATAGTGAATTTGATATTTTATGGATGTTGTTTATCTGATCATGGAAGTCGTTCAGTTGGTTTCATGAGCCGTCCATATACATATATTTATTTTTTAAATAAACTTTGATTTATTTACATCTCAATTCGTTTTCAAAATCCAAAACTGATAATATTATCACGATGATGCCTGGGACTGTTTACACATAGGAATACCACCAAGGAAAGACATTAGAAATTTTGAACTTTAGTTTACTAAATTGATAGAACTTGGACAAAGAAATGTTCAAAATGGATGTGTTTGTGTAAAAGGAATATTTTGTCCACTGTTTATGTTAAATCCTTATTAACTATTTTTCATAATGCGCGTCCATTGAAGAGGAAGGAAAGATTTAGGAAGTATATTTTAGCCAATATTCAGACTTATTTTTCATTAGAAAGTCATAAAAATTGATTGAAAATAGAAAAACACAATCGTAAAAAATTCAGTGTAAGGGAGTGAATAAAATAGCACAATATTTCGATCAATAAAAGTAGCATTTTAGGGATGCACTATTATTTCTGATGAGTAGTTCAACTAATAAATAAATAAATAATAAGATATTTTTACAAACAGAAGTATAAAATATTAAGCTAAAGATTTATTAATCTGTATGAGTACAATAACGTAAGTGATAACAGGTTCAAGTAATCCAAACAGCATATTTTGATCTACGTTGAACAATCCAATAGCAGAAAAATGAGTACAGTGATTAGTTATATGTGAAGCTAGTCATTTTAATTATTTTCTTAAACCGTTGATATGAATGTTATTAGAAACTGCTGGTATTTTAAATAATAAGATTTGAAAATTAAAAAAATAGTCCTCATAAGCCAATTTTAACCAAAATCTAATTAATTGTTTTATGTAATAATTGCAAATGTTATTTATAATATTAATGCGTAGAAAAAGTATAAAATATTACACATTTTTTAGTATTATAATTTTAAAAATTTGTCATTAATTTATTTTTAGAAAATGAAAACTTTTATGTAAAAAATAAGAAAATACATATTTTTAAAGATTGCTTCCACTGAAACATTTCAAATGATTATAGATATTTTTTAGTTATGTGTACTTTTATACTTTAGAAATCAAGGCACAAAAACGGGTAACTTTTAAGGGAACTTATTATCTTAACGATTTTATTGTTTTTAGGTACACGGAAGTTATAACTGTATCCCGAATTTGTAAAATTGTAACAATTATTTACTATTTTTAATTTAAATTAAATAATAACTATTCTATCAGTTTCTTTTAAACTTCAGATGTGATTTTAATTAATATTTTATGTTGTAAAAAAATAGTTAGTTTGGATAAGATTATTTATTGTTTTGAATATTAATGTAAAAATTCATTTTGTATATAATCTTGTATACTGCATGTGAATTTTGTGTAATTAATTTTATTTAAATAATAAATCTGTTTATTAAAAATTATGGCATTTTTATTTTTTCCATGGTAAATATAAAATTAATAAATAAACTTTAAAATTTTGTTGTAGAAATAGACAGAAGCTTGGATTAATCTTCTGTGAAATGGTGTAGTTAAATATTACCTAATGTTGTTCTAGCAATAGACATAATTTTATTTCTGAAAGAGCTTAACTTGTGTACTCCAAAAGTGCTCAAAAAGTATTGATTACTAACTTTAACCTGATGCTTAATTTTATCTCCTTTTAGGATTTCTCTTTATCTCTTTGGAATTATTGTCCTTTTTCAGAAATGCCTAGATATGAATCAAGACGTGTTTGCAAGCTTTATCGGTTTTAGGAAGATATTAGATAGGGTTAAACATGATAAACCGCAACACCTACTCTTTAAAAAGGATATAAACCGGAAAGATGTCTGAATAATCACGAACTTGTATTGAGGACACAGTGCATCGTAAAGTCAAATATGGATACGCTCATAGAAATGCATTCTGTATCCTCTGCTGTTTAACATATACAGTGATGCTATCTTTGTGACGGCCTTATCGGAGAAAGCAAAAGGTATAATCATAAACGGAGAGAATATTAATAATATCGGATACGCTCTTGATACAGACGGAGAAGAACTGCAATGCATACTTAGAAAGGCTTGACCAGCAATCCAAGGAGTATGGACTTCAAATGAATGTGAAGAAGACTAAACGCATGGTAATGCATTTCTTCGCTCATAGTTATCTTGAAGTTAGCAATTTTAGGATAAATTGACAAAATAACCAATGAGATGATTGATTTATTTGTGTTGTTGTCGCTTGATTGGTTATTTTGTCAATTTGACCTAAAGTTTGCTATCTTGAGATAGCTGTGAGTGAAGAAATCGCCATAAGTCACAAAATCAACAATTTCAATTTTATGTAAACAGCATTGTAATTAAGAAGTTGACTCCTCTAAACTGCATGTAATTGAAGCATGGATCCTAAAACAACTCCAAATGAAAAAGTTGGAAGGATAGGATCAAGGATAGGATAGGATGCCAGGGAAAACCTGTGCAAGTGGTTTGCGAGCACGAAATTGTTCAGAGCAGCTGTGAACAGAGTGAGAAAAGTAATGATGGCGTTCAACCTCCGGTAGAAAAAGAATTATAAAAAGAAGAAGAATGTGCTGGGTCCGTGTCCAATCTTTTGAGGAAAAATTCATGAGTTTTTTCATATTTTTTTTTCATTTCAATTGAAATGTATTATGCTAATAATAATAATAATTTTGTCATAGCCTAAACAACAACGATTGATCTTCTGCAGTTCTTTCATCATTACAGTTATCGAAATCCTCAACTTCAACCGTTACTGCAATTCCTCGATTTGTTGCTCCAAGGTCGCTAATTAGTCTTCCTTAATTTTTTATTAATACAATTATGGGTTAGGTCAATAACTTCAGCACTTAAGCCTTATTAAGTATTAAATACTTGTCTAGATATACAGGCGTTAGATTACGCTCACAGAAATCAATCATGATTTTTTTACGTTAACAAATAATCAGAGTTATTATTATTTATAAATGTAACAAAACTTTTTCTGCCTTTTACGAATTTTGTAATTACATATAGAAAAGTTTTTGTACAAATTGATATACATAACTAATAATTATTATGAAATTGACAAATTAAATGTACGTAGAAGAAATCAATTTATTTATTCGGCTATGTCTATGCAAACTGTATTACAACAAACGAAGTTATTTTTTAAATTAATTCTGAAAAGGTCGTTTTGATTTCTGTATTATTTTGCGCAAAATTGCCCACTAGCCGCAGAATAGATTTTTTTTAAAGATTTTGACGTAAAACAATATGAAAATTGTATATTGGTTGGGAAGTGTGTTTGCATTGGTTCCACCAATTAGCGATTTTAAATTAAAATACTTCAAAATTTACTCGGCATTTTTAATTATAGTGCTATTAATTCTTGGGTTAACGGCTGTATACTTAAAATTAATTTATTTTAACTACACTTTTGTTGCTGCAAAAAATATTGTGATAGATATAAGTTGTTTGATAATTCTACCATTTTTAATTATCGCGGGTATTTATTCGACAGCATTTGTAAATATACCCGAATTTGATTTATTAAAATCACTAATTGAAGAAGTCGATATTGGATTAAATAATGGAAATATTTTTACAAAGCCCGGAAAGTCTTACAATATTTTGAAAATTGCAATTTGTATTTTCATTATCATAGTTTTATGTAATGATTTATTTGTTATAATTACATTACAAAACATAATAATCGACGTTCAACTCCTAATTTCATTAATTCGTCATTCGTACTTTGTGATGGCATTGTTGTTAATATATAATTACGTGTTTTTAATTCAAGTTCGTTTCCAAGTTATAAATCATCATTTGGAGACCGTAACGAAAAATATTAACCATCACAGTCTGAATCGGTTTGGATTTTTACATGGCAGTTTAAATGCGGTACAAAAGGAAATAAAAAAAAATCGAAAATTGTTGAACTTGGTTTTAAAAATGTACGTCGCTTGCAATAAAATTTTAGGGTGGAATTTACTTTTTGTAGTTTTTGCTTCGTTTATCCATATTTTACATATGTGTAATTGCATAATTATAATGGCTTTTAGTGAAGATAGTTTGACTAATGCATCCATTGAAATAAGTATTATTATTTTAGGAACTACAGCCTGTATTATATGGGTAAAGTATTAAATTATTGTTTTGGCGAATTTCTAACAATATTTTATATTATATTTGATATATTGTTTTATTTGCAGAGTAAATATAAATTTATTCCTCAATTAATTGCACGATCTAAAAATGATGTCTCAATGTTTTACACATTAAGCTAGAATTATTAGGCATCTACTAATATTAAGCACCTAAAATATTTAGTCAAATCCTAATATTGGTAAATATATAATTACGGTACTTTTTTTAGATAATGGCAATCATAGTAATTATGATTTGTGACAAAACCACACAAGAGTTAAAAAAAATAACTACCACATGCTATTCTACATTATCTAAAATACCAGCAGTTTCTAAGGTCATTCATATCAATGGTTTAAGAAAAGAATTAATTTTACTAGTTGGACATGCAACTATACATTGCCCTCATTTTTCTGCTATGGGATTGTTCAACGTGGATCAAGATATGCTGTTTGGATTACTTGAAATTGTTACCGCTTACATTATTGTTCTCATACAGATTAATAAAGATTAAATTAAATAATTCACACAGAAAAATTAAAAAGTTACAAGATTGTTCAATATCTCTGCACAATTTACTCTTAATTGGCATTAAACCTAATATTGAGTTAAGAAACTCAAGCTTCTTAATTTCAAGTACACCAGGGTCTCGTTTTGCGTCGCATCGATTTGCGTCGATTCGATTTGCTTAATATCACGAATATAGGACCGAAAATCTTATATGCGTCACATAATTCAATTTGCGTCTTTTAAAATACAGTAAAAGCTCCTTATTCGCGGGGTATACGTTCCAAAATTATGCCGCTAATAAGGAAACCGTGAATATGGAATAGTGATTTGTATGGAAATGCAAGGGTTGGGTTCCAAGGTACGAAAATAAAATAAAATAGATAAAAATAAAATCAGTTTAATCACATACCTATCATTATTATTAATTATTATTGTTTGAATTATTTGGTTTAAAATATTTAGTAATTTTTTCTTGCTTTGCCGTCTTTAAAATGCCTTTTAATTCCGCATGGTATTCAGCTGTGGCAACTTCAATTTTCCTTTTAAAAGGAAGGTTTCTTTCCAAAACGGGTCAATTTTAATGAAGTGATCTCACAGTTCATTTGCCATTTGGAAACCTGCGGTCTGGTTTTTTAAGGTGATTGTCATCGTATCATTGTAAGATGTTGAAGCTTGAAGGGTTTTAACATTTCCTGCAAGTCGGCTTCACTTAAATCTTCATCGTGTGATTGAAGCAGCTCTTGAACGTCACTCGAATCTATCTGTTCAAAACCATCATGTCCTATTCCATTAGCAATTTGTACAATTGTGTCAGTTAATGTTTTAATTTGTTTAAATCCTCACTTTCACAGACTGTTAGATCAACCTATAGTTTTTCCAATATGATTGCAATGTGTATGCAATGCTTGAGCTCTTGTAACGATTCCTTTATGTTAACAATGCACATTGCTATGTTAAATTTTTCCAGAATTCCATAAAACTCACGTCAGAATCACATTCCATGATATCCAGAATGATTTTAAAGGTTCGCCTAATGTAAAAGAACTTCAAAGCTTGAATTATTCCCTGGTTCATTGGTTGAAGTAAAGTCGTCGTGTTCGGAGGCAAAAATATCACCTTAATATTCGGATGCATAGTTTCAAGCTCACAAGGGTGACCCGAAGCATTGTCCAAAACAAGAACCTCCTTGAAGTCTAAATTTTTTTCGTTTAAATATTATTATTTAATTTTGAGTTTTCAATATAAATTATAATATTCAAAATCGTAAATTATTAATCCGCGAATAATGAAATTTTCGGCCGCGAATACAGAAAGTGGTCTCAATTTTTTCTTCCGCGAATACTGAAACCGCGAATAACGGAACCGCGGATAAGGAGCTTTTACTGTAATACAAATTCAATTTTTTGCTTCATGCGTAAAATTCTAACGACTGTAATTTAATAGTTTTTATCTGCAAGTAGAATTAATATCTGCATGAATCGCGCCGCCATGCCACTTGCAAAGTTTGTAAGTCTTGTAATGTATACATACTACTACATAATATTATGAATAATTGTGTACGATGCGTTTTCTACATGCAATTACATTTTTCATTATTTAGTTTAAAGCAACCGTCAGAGAAGCTTTAAAATTAGCAGTATTCTTCTGTAATAAATAATTTTATTTATCTTTTTATTTGTTTTTACCGATATTTTACTAAAAATAAATTTTGTTAGCATAATATGTGATTTTATTACCATTGTGAAAAAAGTTTTTGATGATTGTAGAACGCATCTCGTGAATTACTATGGAATCTTATGGAAAAATGTGATTCGATTTGAGTCGATTCGAATTGCGTAGCACTTTTACAGAACGTATCCCCGACGCAAATCGAGACCCCGGTGTATATACTTTATAGGTAGATCGTAGGGAAATGAGATTTTATTCTTATTTTTAATTTGTTACAATTCAAATGATTTGTTCTCTTTTTCCAGTTTTTTATTATTCTTCAATTTTATTATTATGCTTACTATGTCGATCTTCCATGGAAGTTTCATAGTCTGTGTTTCGTTATTCTTCATTATAACGGCGTCTTGTAATTCTATTCAGCGGTTGTCATCTTGGTCATTCAGCATATTGTCAAAATAGTCTGTTTGTCTTTCCAGGCATCTTCTTTCGTCTAAACACATACATTTTAATTTTTAAAATGAACGTTTTTCGGATGATGACCCTATTTTTTCATCCTTATTTCTTGGTAAAATGTATCAGAGTTGCTGTACTCAATGTTGATTTAAATGCCAAACATCTTCAAAAGCAAAGGACTGTATCACACGATCCAATGATTACCAACTTTAACGTCTTACGAATTCATTTTAAAAGTTCGATTTGGTTTTTTACGATCTTCAGCTTTAATTTAAGCATATTACTTGTTTTTCTATTTTAATTCAACTGTCCATTCATTAAATTAACACCTGTAGGCGAATCATACCCCGGCGAAACGTACCCAACTCAAAATAAATAGCTAATTAAAGATTTTATGTACGACTGCATTATAATAATATGATTACAATATCACTTAGCAGCCATAAGATACTATTTTATAGTACTAGTCCATTTTACTTTATTAATAAAGTAAAACGGCCGCCTGTCAATGTCAATGAAATAAACGTCAAAATTAATGTCCAAGTGTTATTTAAATTTGAAATTTTAATGTAGCTGCAAAGGAACATCTGTAAATTACAGCATTAGAAGTAAGTTTCTTCGTACAAATATTTCGACTTGGTCGGAAGAAGCGATACTTTAGCTAACCCGAAATAATTTCACACAATTTAAAACAAATCAATAAATGACTTATAGTAACCAGGAAAAATAGAAAAAGCACTCTTTGCAATTATAAAATTTATAAATGTCAAAGTGGATTTTCGAATATTACGTCAAATAATGTAAAAGAAAATCTTCTAGGGTGCAGTCGAACATAAAGCTATGTATGTAATTCGCACATAATTAGGCTTTTTGGACTCGGCCTATTTATTGGCCTCGCTCGCAAGCTCGCTCTGCCATAAACCATAGGCTTCGTCCAATAAAGACCTAAATTATGTACTCATTACATAAATAGCTATTATTATCAACCCAATACTAAAATGTAACACTAAATCAGAATATAAAAATTAAATTCAGTAAACGGTTTTGGTAGTCTAGGAACAGGCCGATATACCTTCATTTAGAAAGCTGCTGTGGCAACTGTTTCATCATTATATATAAAATCCTTTTGAAATTTGTATTCACCATTTGGTAAGAAAGGTGGAAATCAAGATTCGTCTAAATGAATATTGCAAGTTGTGTAGGTGGTTTCCTACAAAAAAAATATTTAAGAAATTATAGACTTTGTTTAAAAATATGTTACTTGAATTATTTGACATAAGGACAAATTTCCACATTTAAGAAAATTTTGTACTCCCATAATGTTTTCAGCAAAAGTCTTACATACATTTATTTGAAATCTTGATCCGCGGAGTTCTCGATATTCGTTACTTAGAAATTTATAAAATTGTACTGTAACTAAAATAATTAAATTAATAATATGATAAAATAATTGTTCCTGGTGGGGGTACCTCTAATTCAGTACTCATGTTCACTTTTGAGTTAATCGTGGCATTTGCAACTGCTAACGTTTGATTATATTTAAATGTTTTTATTTCTACGAAATTAAAAACAGATTTATTGTAACCAATTAATTCTTATCTTTGAAATTCAATCTTATAGTCTGCTTCTTGAAACTTAAAAACAAAACATCGAAACAGTGATAATTAGCAGTTACACGAAAAATATCTAATCATTTCCTAAGTTTGGACATACACAAATTAGAACAATTATCGCAAAATATAATTTGTTATTCATCATTTTGGAGAGATATGGCATTACGTTGGAAATATATCAGTATTAATTGTGATATCTTCTTCAACAATCTAGTCCATTAAGATATTTAAAAAATTCAATGTTTATAAAAATCGAAATGAAATGATGGGTTAATTACTGTAAACAGGAACTATGCTTTGTAGTTTTTCGACATAATGGAAAATGTAACAGATGACAGGTTTAAAAAACTTATTCTAAGTGGAAACATTAAAGTCGATTAACTAGCTCATCCTAATTGTGTGATGACTGCACAATCTCCTAGGGCTTCTTTTATTTTGGATATTCGTCAAAGACGGCATTGCAAAGTGAGCTCTACCTGAATTTGAATCAAGGCGCTTTACGTTAGCAGTTGATCGCTTTAACAACCAGTCCAATGACCGTCTCCGATGGATTCCAGTTTGGAATCTTCATTAAATTTTTTTGTTTGAGACAAACCATGTAATCTTCATATGTCGTCTTGTAGCAATAATCTCTTTTATTATTTTTACAGCTTTCTAACGTCACATTTACTCTTCCAGTCTGTTACCCCCATTCTTCCGAAATCTTTCAGCACATCATCACATAAGTGTAATAAATGAATCACTGCAATAAAAAATTATGTGTTTCATAATTTTGTTTTGTTTTTCCACTTTAATTAAATCGCCAGTATAATAAATTAACACCTGCCGGCGAATAGTACCCCGGCGAAACGTACCCAATGGTAATAAATCATTATTTAATGTAGCTAATTAAAGATTTTATTATCAGTAATTTTAGGACTAATGTCTGGCAACATTTGGTCTCTCTATTTTCTATTTTACGCTCTCCCTTTCTCATAGTCTTCCGCCCTACGGAAGACATAGTGAACGCTTCATTTTTTTGAAGGATTCTTTTGGCACCCAAACCTCGGTAGCCAGCCAAAGGAAGACGGTCAGAATTAAATTCTTATTCCGCCCGGATGCTGTCTAATGCACGCCAGCTTACTTATTACATTTTTCTGCTTTACAACTATTTTATCCAACACTTCCATACTTTTTCTCAACTATTTTGTACGCCTGCAATTGTGAATTTCAACGTTATTATTTTAATCTTGTGAACATTGAAGCACTGTAGAAAGCATTAACTGGTTGTGTTAGGGCACTTAACATTTTCTTCAATTCTTCGATTTTGACTTGTGATGGCTTTTGTTGTATTTTTTTGTATATTCGTTTCTTTTTTGATATTATCTTTTATTAGCTTTCTGGGTACTAAATATCTGGTTGCTTCTGATCAATATTTGACATTTTTACTATATCATATTATGTCATATAAAAAAATATTGTTTCCGCGCACGAAAAATAATTTTGATTTTGATGAATTTACACTTTTTGAGGTCTCCTGAGTTAAATAAGATCATTTCAAAAAAATGTCTGTGAGTGTGTGTCTGTGGTCCAATTTTATGTGCGCTCTACAGCAAAAACGAATAGCAATTTTCAAACCAAATTTTGGATTTTGTATTCTTATATTAAAGCTTAGAACTGATTAGATTTTGGTTAAAATTGGTTCATGGGAACCATTTTTTTTATTTTTCAAATTTTATTATTTAATATTAGTTTTTAATTAATATTTCATAAACTAATAGCAATTTCAAAACTAAATTTAGAATTTCGCATACTTATATCAATATTTAGTTTTTTAATATTTATCAATATTTAATTTTTAATTTTATTTTTTAATATTAGTTTTTATTGAATATTCTAAAAATTAATTACAGTTCCAAAACCAAATTTAAGATTTCGTATCTTTATAGTAGGAATTACAGTTGATTATTTATTCTAATCATCGAATATGCAACTATGAAATTTTAATTTAACACTTACTACGTTCATAGTGATTAATCACGATTTTATGCTGTCAAATAATAACAGTTACTATGTTTTTGATAATATAACAAATGTTTTTTCTATTTTTTTTACAAACTTTTTGTAATTACATATAGGAAACTTTCTGTTGATATTGATATTAAATAAACAAAACAGAACTAATAATTATTTGAAATTGATAAATTAGATCTAGTTGCTATTTATACATCTCACAAAGAAAGTAATTTATTCGGCAATGTCGCTACGACCTCTATTCCAACAAAAGAAATTCGTTTTGTAATATATTTTGGAATTCAATAAAAAATTAAAAATTGAGTTTTTTTGTGCAAAATAATACAGAAATCGAAACGAATTTATGCGCCTTTCAAAACTTTAATTTTCGGAATGTAGGCCGCCGAATAAATAAATTACTTTCTTTGTGAGGAGTTGTATAAATAGCAACTATATCTAATTTGTCAATTTCATAATAATTATTAGTTCTGTTTTGATTACATATTAATATCAATGTCAACTGAAATTTTCCTATAATGTGTAATAACAAAAGTTCGTAAAAAAGTAAAAAAAAAACGTTTGTTATATTAACAAAAACATAGTAATTGTTATTATTCAAAATTTGAGTTCTTTTGTGATTGATGCACCGAAGCACTAAACAATGTGCTCTAACACTTTATTTTGTTGTAAAATATTTATCAATTTTCCTTTTCCTTTAATGCTTCGCACGGTAAATAGAGTGTCGTAAAGAGTGCCGTCCCAGTGCCCGATTTCATTTTTATTAGTTTGTGTCAGCAGCGTTTTCGATTGAGCAATTGACGCCGATAAGATACTCTAGCAGGTTGACAAGAACCCACGAACAGCGCACGCGCGACCCACGCTTGTCGGTAACGTGTATGAAAATTAGGTAGCGAAATTAAAATTTAATGTTTAGAAACTAAAAGTTAAAACTACTGCCGCTTTTCGTTCGATGCCTTCAAATTTGGATAAGTTGCGATTCTTTCTAAGCAACAGCTACTTATATTTGATTCGATACGAATAGGATTGTTTTATTTATTATCATCCAAAAAATATCATTTAAATTATTGTCATATTTTAATTATGTGAATTTGGTTCACTAATTTTATGATGTAAATAAAAAATAATAGGTAGAAATAAATGCATAAAAACTAAAGTGTTATCTTCAAAATAAGCACCTAGTTAAAACTTCAATTTATGTAGTGTATAGAAACCAAAAAAACAATTGGAACTGCGGACCAGAGAAGAGCAGAACTGAAAAGAACGAAAGGTACTCATAGAACTATGGAAACCAACAAAATCAAAGAGATGCTACAGGCAATGTGCAAGAGATGAACAAGAATACATCTAAAATCAAGATAGAAATGCAAGAATTAAAAAATGCATTTAAGGAAAAAGAAGAGTAATGGGAGAAAAATATAGAGATAAAGAGAAAGAGATAGAAAAAGACAAGAAATGAGATCTAACAGTTCATAGAAAGGGAATTGCGCGTCAAAGCGAAAATTGTAAAAGCGGACAAACTAAGATTAGAAAAGACTGAAACAGTACTGGCTGAAGTGGAATCTTGAAACATTAAAATTAGCGATTATGAAGGGCAAATTCATTCCTTTCATAATCCAAAAAAAATTTATATAGATAGTGAATAACAAAATTGAAAAACGCAAAAATTTAAAAAGAAATCAGGATCATGGTAAAGTAAGAAAGAGAGAACGGAAAAAAAGGCACGGTGGGTTATCCAATGGTTATGATTGAGGGGAACCTATATAGATGAGATAATAAAGAGGAAAGAGTAAAGGAGAGCAAAGATAACGACAGGTATAATGAAGAAATAAATAAAAAAATGGACAAAGTCCAGAGAGATGAAGATATAGCCCAGCTAGCAAGCAAGCTTGATTTTGAATTAATTTTCACGTGTTTGTTAAGCTTAGATCAAGATTACTTAAAGCTTGAAATTGTAGCATTTTGTAAGCTTAACGCGGCAAGCTTACGTCAAGATTAATTCAAGCTTAAAAATTAAGCAAACACGATTTTTTTCGAGTCGGTAATGCCTTAAACGGTTTGGTGGACAGGCGCATACTTATGTGGCGCATACGTACAAAGCGTAAGAATAGAGAAAACACAAGAATGAGTACAAAGAAAATAATAGGAAAGCAAATATGGTAGAGTATATATATAAAAAGAAACTAAAATGGTGGAATGATCTCATGAACAACATAAACAGCGACTTCAAAGGAATAATATGAAAAAATTCTATAGAATGATTAAAACCTAAAAAACATTAGAAGAATAAAGGAAACTGCAGGTAAACAAGCTGCCAGAACCGTATACTTTTCACTGTTTCATGCAAAAATCGTATACGGACTTTTGATTTGGGGCAACGAAACCCAAATACGAAAAATTTTTGTACTACAAAAACAAGCCATTCGAGCACTAGAAGCAGTTCCCAGCAGAACACACGCCAAACCAATATTTCAAGCCTTCGGCATCATGACACTGCCATCTGCATATGTATATGCAGTTATCAACAAAATTAAAAACGACAAAGAGACCCTACTCAATACTGCGAGCCACCAATATGAAACGAGAACCAAAGACAACATCCAAACAAAAAGACATCGACTTAAATGCACCGAAGGCTCTAATTTAAGGATCAAGCTGTACAACAAATTGACCCCTGAACTCAAAAGCCTATCACCAATAAAATTTAAAAGAAAAGTGAAGAAACTGTTGATCGACACAGCCTTTTATAGTGTCAGTGACTTTCTGCAATCTAGTGTTGAGACGAAAATCAGCAGCAGCTGATCTCCACCTTTTATATCATTTATTAATTTCTGTAATTATTAACTGTATAAAAAGCATATTATTATTATTATTATAAAAGAAGGAAGAAGTAAACACGTGAAATTTTTAAAAATATAATAAAAACTATATTGATTAAATTTCAATTAAAGTATTCTGCCAACCGTTTAAGAAATGAAAAGTCCTGTGATAATTTTGGAAATACTAAATCAATATGTGCGTCTTTATATAATAACCGCTTTAAACTAATTGGTAAATTTG
Source organism: Lycocerus yunnanus (assembly GCA_036346125.1). Taxonomy (NCBI): domain Eukaryota; kingdom Metazoa; phylum Arthropoda; class Insecta; order Coleoptera; family Cantharidae; genus Lycocerus; species Lycocerus yunnanus. The sequence continues at coordinate 562 of JARFIX010000373.1, read as the reverse complement.
AAAATATGTTGATTACGAAATGGGTAACTTTTAATTGATATCATCCCAACGATTTTCTAGTTTTATAACAAAAGTGAATTGTTCCCTGAATTTGGAAAAATTTTAAATATTGTTATTCACAATTTAAACGGCATATCAGTTGTTTTGAATATGAAAAATTTAATACAATTCGTTTTGCAAGACATTATCAATCATATGAATTTCAAAAACATTTGAAAAACTGCTCCTAAAAATCTTGAGGTCCATTCTATCAGAACTGTCTCAGGGTAGTGTTATTAGACCTACACTGTATCTATTATTCACATCAGACCTCCTTGCAACTAACAATACAGGAACAGGCACGTTAGCAGGCGATACAACTTTAAAGGTATCTGGTGATGACCTAAGTCTTGCTTCTCGATTTTTGTAATGACACCTAAAAAAGTTGAAGATTGGCTCAGGACTTCGCGTTACCAAAGCCAACACTACAAAGTAGGTGCACTTCACGTTGACCTTCAAAAGAAGACCTTGTCTAAGTATCATGATGTACGATAACATCCTTCCGGAACAAGAAGTAATCAGA
>JARFIX010000372.1:0-78129 GCA_036346125.1 Lycocerus yunnanus | reverse complement strand
AATAATCTAAAATTTAATGTTAAAACAAACCATGACAGTGTTTAATTTTACATTTTTAAAATTAATTGTAGTTTTCAAAATTACAATATTTCCGTTCAAAGAAACTGTAGTTGTCCTTAAAACTTGCACAGCAAAACGTATGAAGGTTTCATGGTAATTAGCATGTAGGTGTAAAATAAAATAATAACAGTAATATGTTTGAAAACCTAGTAATAAAATACACCAAGCAAAATTTACATATGAAAATTTTTGAAATTTCTTTTGGTGTAATTGAAACGGAGCTAGACCAATGATTTTGCTTAAAAAAAATAGTGGTTTCAAAACTACAAATATATTTGAATTGACAGGTAAACTCATTTTTAAAATGTTGTGGTTTCGTCGAAAATTTTATTCTGATTGAACTTACTGAATATTATAAATGTATAGGTATAATACCTATTTATGTACTCTTTAAATAGCAATTAATATCAACTTCTCATCGATTACATTGTGTGATAATCACAATCTATTACCATTGTTTGTATTAAACAAATTGTTTGTTTTTCGAATACAAACAGTACCAAAAATATCAGATATCGATTGATGATAATCAGTCAAACCTGATGTTTTAAAGCATTATTAAATTTTATCTTATCTAAAAACATATGTACATATATATTATTAAATTTAATAAACAAGTTTCCAATTTACCATAAACTCTCCGTATGGAATTTCAGGTGCTTATCCGCTCCGGATGTCGACTAGCGGTCCTGACTATTATGACTTTAATAACTGCAGTGCGAAAAACCTCCGTTTTCTCACGTTTTTAAGTACTTAAGCCAGGAAGGTCTCCTTCTAGCCTTCTACTGACGCTATTCTTTCTCGTTTCTCATAATATGTATAGTATGTCCCAAATATTGCAGCTTTATCATCTTGAGCGTGCTGACTTGATCTTGCTTTTGCTTTGTTTTTTTTGACCGTCTGTTTCGTCATTCTCCTAAGTATCTCTGCATTTGTCAAGCGTTCTATCCATCGTTTCCTATTATAATAGCATTACAACTTAGTTAAGTTCCAAACATCGGTATTAGGTTTTACAACCTTCAGTTTGTTGTAAGGAAGTGCTTACCATTCCTCTTCACATGTTTCCAAAAATTTTCTTTTTACTAATAATGTAATGGTAATTTTGATTATGTATAATATGGGGAATATAAACTTAAAATTTTGGAACGGTAGTTTTGGTAAAATTGTGACGATCTGGTTTTGATAAAATTTTGGTGAAATAATTTAAGATGACAATTTCTGAATTTTGGAGGTAGTTCAACCAATGTGTTATAGAGACTCTCTAGTGGTGTGGTGCTGAGTACTCCGGTCACTATTCTGAGTTCTTGGTTGTACATAAATAGGAATTTACAAATATTTTGTTTGCTCTATGATATACAATTGCGAAATACTCTAATTTTCACTAAACAATTAATTTAAATATGTACAAAAGTACCTTTTTACTGCAGCCTCAGTCTCGATGAGATTTCTTTTAAAAAACTTTTAAAATATTCAGTGCTTGGTAACATTTCATTTTGAGGTGCTCAAATTTTTCTTCAAATAGGACTTCTAAATATGCTATCTCTTGAGTATATTGTAAATTTTAATTGTTAAATTGTAGAATAGATAATTGTGAACATATTTTTGACTTCCGGAATAGTTAGTACACATTTACTTTTTTTGCAGAAAAGTTATAACCTGACTTTAGACACCAATCTTCCAATTTTCTTAAAGCAGCCTTAATATTATTTATTAAAATTAAATTTATAAAAAATCGAGCCATTTTCAGGTACATGAAATACCTAAAGATTTGCAATAAATTGAAGTTATCAATATAAGAATTTTTTAAGCTCAAAACTATTTTCTAAATGAATGCGAAAAAAAAGTACGAATTAACACAGGCGTTGGTAAATTTTCCTGCTTACATTATACAGTTGCTCTATAATTGCTTCTAATATAGATTAATCGATATCAGAGTCATCTACTAGTAGTATTTAAAAATAATTGATACTTTTTACCACCTTCAGACAAAATACTTTTAGTTTATATGTATATCACTTGTTATAATACTTTAATCACTGGTTTTTGGGTAGTTAACCAAGGTAACAAAGGATCCTAACAAAGGATCGTTTAAAATCCTTTCACTTGATTTGTTTTTTTTGTATTCCTGATTTACCTTTACGCCCTGTTCAATGAAAACGAGTGGTGAGCGTCCTTACCGGGGTCCAAACAATATTTTATAAATATAATATTATCATAGTTTCACGTGATGCTGCATTTTGAATTTTCAATAAACTAATTCATTTGTCTATTGTCATTGTCACTAAATCAACAATTTTCGTCTGTACCTCTTTTATCAACAGTTGTTTAAAAACTTTACGGTGGGAGGCAAAGTAGACACGCTAACTTCCCCAGATTTTTGGGTCCATAATAATACATAGTCTAAATTTTTCCAAATGCTTTTGTACCTATTATTGTTGTTTGAATCTAATTTGTTTTAGAGTTAATTGAATAAATAGCTAGATGAGGGATGGGGGGATTTTTCGCTCTCTCTATGGAATATGCCAGTTTTCTGCTACTGAAAATTTTAAATTTAAAATAAACAGAATAATCGGTTTTCTTTTTTTTACATTTTTTTTAAACCTTATTTGTTTGAAGTTATTTGAAAAATTTTCTTCATAGGGCAGAAACTAATAAAAATATGCTAATTTCTAGCCAACTTGTAAAAATAAATATAAAGAAAACTAGAAGATTCATGAACGATTTAGTTTATTTTGAATTCAAAATTTTACATTTCTGAAAACTATGTTTTGTACTATATTAATGTAAAAATCCTTTTTTTATATAATCTTGTATAGTGTATGTGAATTTTTTGTAATTATAATTTGTTTTAAATAATAAATGTGTTTATTAAAAATTATGACATTCTAATTTTTTTAATGGTAAATATAAAATTAGTGAATAAGCTTCACAATTTTGTTGTAAAAATGGACAGAAGCTTGGATTAATCTTCTGCGTAATGGTGTAGTTAAAATTACCTAATTTTGTTTTAGCAATAGACATAATTTTATTTCGGAAAAGAGTATAACCTGATGTGTACTCCAAAATACACAATTTTATGCATAATTTAAACGTAATTGTGAGATATACAATATACAAAATTGGTACCTGAACTTGCATAATTGTGTTGTTTACCTGAATAACCCTCCTTGACACAAAAGTTTACATTTTTTTACAATGTTAGGTTTAGCCCCATTCTAGACATAACTTGTACAAAATATTGTACAATGGGGTACATTTTGAATATAGTTTTTTTTGTGCTGATTGCAATTTTCCAGCCAAAACAAAGCAATAGCACTGTTGCGTTTGAATTCCATTTCAATAACTTGTTTTAACTGCTAAAGTTGAAGACCAAAGTTGTAATGTAAAAAGAGTTTTTAGTATTTGTATCATTATTATGCGCTAAAGTTTAAAATAAACGAAATATTGCAAAAATTCTATTTCATTCTTTCTTTTTTCAGCTTTAAGTCAAAAAATATCGATCGTAAGAGAAAAATGATAATGGTCAAAATTGTAGAAAATTAAATTTCCAATAGGTAAGTTTAACTATTATCATTTTTAGTCAAATTTTAAAAATGATTGAGTTATTTAATGAAAACAAATAATTTTTTAATTCAAAATGGCGGCTGGTACAACAGCAGTAACTTTTAGGAAACTGACTTTAGACTACCAATGGGCTCTCCCAATGATTGCAAAGAGAAAATTATGGTATCTAATTTATGCAACTTCAAATGTACGTACATAGCTAAATATTCTTTACAAATGATTCCTCTCTCATGGTTAAAAAAATAAGAGTACAAAAAATCTACTCTCCGGTTACATTAAATAACTGCTGGCCAAAGGTCTACATTGAATCGCTAATACAATGTATACTATTTTCCCATTTGTTAAATAATTAAACGCATTTTAAATGGTTGTTTAAAATTTTATTATAAATAATTATATTCTGGTGAGAAAAATACAGCAAAGTTAAATTTTATTTTCTATTGCAAGATTAAATTGTATCATTATAATAGTGTAAGTAGCGATTGCACTCACAATCTGAAAATATAATATACATAATATACAGTGGTATGCTGACCTTACCATTTATGCCAAATTACAATTTTATTTATGCTACATTATTTTACAACTTACCCTATGGATTAGAGTAACGTCGAGAATAAATAACCCACATGCATAAAATTTGATTTTATGATGCATGGTCTGCAAGGAAATGCAAATAACCTGAAATTTAAATATTATAGTATTACGAGCGATCAAAAATCATATACGAAAATGTTATGCATAATGTAAAAAAATATATTAAAATACTAAATAATGAAGCATTTCGTCACCTAAATCAAGTTTTTGAAATATCAAAAAAGTATTTGTACAATAATTATATCTTGGAGTAAATCCGGGTGTTTTACTAGATCTCGAAGCATTGTAAAATTATACTTCAGAACATTCGTTTTTTATCTCCCAATTAATTTTTGAACTAATATTGAAATTTCAAATCTCTATTATATCACTGGCCTCTAATGCTTCGAATTAAGCAAATACAACTTCACGATGTTCTGTTAATCACTTACCTTAATTATTAAATTAATAAATCCATATCTTAATGTTTTAAAGTAATCCAAATTTAAACTAAGAGTACTTTGAAGTTTATTGGCCTGCATATAAATGTATATATATAATTATAACAAAATATCTTATTTTAAAGCAGTGACAATATTACCTCTTCTGCTGTTGCTGAACAAATCGTTACCAACATTACAATTGCAGTAGAATAACATGCAATCAGATGCGCTGAAATTATTACGATAAGATATGAGTTGAGATCATTTTTAATACTATGTAAAGCCACGTAGTTAATGCACGTAATTATAGTTAAAAATACTTGAATAATTAACAAAAGCAGGAAAACTGAATACATTTTAACAATTTTTCTACAGATACTGCATAAGCGAAAATGCAAAATGCCAATATTTTCATAATTAAATATTTGCTGTTGGATTGTTGTTCTGGACCTGAAAAAATATTGAAAATATTCAATTTATGATATTTTTTTAATTTAAGAAATGGAAATTTAATAATAACAAAAATCATTTTTTTTATTGTTGTGTGAAACTAAAGTACACTTTTAATCCTTTTATTAATAATAATAATAATAATAATAATCTTTATTAAGTTATAGTTAGCATTACAATAAATTCGGAATAATAAAATAACTTAAAAAAGTGGAGATCAGCATGTGCTGGTTTTCATCTCAACTTATTGACACAGAAATTCGGAGACTTCGTATAGTGCCTTTTCCGTCAGGAATTCTTTTGTTTTCCGTTTGAACTGCACTAAGGGAAGGCTCTTGATTTCTTCTGGCAGCTTGTTATACAACTTAATGCCTAGGTTGTCGCCTTCGCTACATTTGAGTCGAAGTCGTTTTGTCTGCAATTGGTTCCTTCGTCTTGTTTCGTAGGAATGAGTAGCTGTGGTATGTGTTGTACTGTCAGTCTTAATATGCACTATGGAGGCGTATACGTATGCGGAGGGCAAGGTCATGATTTTGAGAGACTTAAACAATGGTTTGCAGTGTGTTCTGCAAGGCGATCCTTCTAATTCTCGTATGGCTTTTTTGCATTATAAAGATTCGGTTCAGGTGTGCCGAGTGCCCCCAAATCTGAAGACCGTACACCATTTTGGCATGAAACATCGAGAAATATACAAGTTTTGCAGCTTCTTTTCCAATGGTTGCCTTTATTCTACGTATTGCATATAGAGCTGTGCCTAGTGAGCTCATTAGATTTGTTGTATGGTCGTTCCAGGTGAGGTAGCTGTCCAGTGTTATGCCTAGGTATTTTGCTGTGTTTTGCTGATTTTTATCGGTTCTGTTGGTTGTGAAAGTTATCTCGTAAGTTTTATTATCATTCATCAATAATCTGTTTGATGTAAACCATTTTGCTGCGGTCTCCTTGTGTTTGTTGGATTGCGTGTCGCTTTCTTCTATGATGGCTGTGTCATCCGCGTATAGAATTGTCGGGCATTCCATAATTCCTGGAAGATCGTTTATATACACGACGAAGAAGAGCGGTCCTAAAATGCTGCCTTGCGGAATACCACATGTTACAGGTTCTTCATTGCTTAATTGTTCGTTCCATGATACTGCTTGCGTCCTGCTGCTGAGGTATGATTTTATTAGATCATAAGCAATTCCCCTGAATCCGTAGTGTTGGATTTTATTGAGGAATATCTTATGGTCCATCATATCAAAAGCTTTCGTTAAATCGCAAAAACAATTTGACATTTTGTTTGTTTTCTAGTTTCTCGTACACTTGAGTTGTGAGATATCTAATTGCGTCTATCGTGCTTTTTCCTTTTGATATCCAAATTGCTGTTTTGTTAGAGTTTCCTTTTGTGTAAAAGTCCAGAAAACGATCGCATAGTAATTTTTCAAATATTTTTGAAAATATGGGTAGTATTGATATTGGTCTGTAATTGGCTGCTTCATTTTATTTCCTTTTGTATATTGGAATAATTCTTGATATCTTGAGAGTGTCCGGAAAGATTCCTTGTATCATGCACGTGTTCAGAATGTGACATAGTACCGGTAGTATGTCTTGATAGATGAATTTTATAATTTTTATGTTTAAGTTGTAGATGTCGTACGATGGTGAATTTTTTAGTTGCGATATTGCGTTTTCTATTTCGGCCTCGGTAACATCGTGTAAGAATATGGATGTTTCTGTTCTTGGAAAAGTTGAATTTAAATGTTGCAATGGGCTTGTGGTTACTTTTGGAATTTTCTCGTTTAAACTATTGGTTGCATTTTTGAAGTATTTGGAGAAATCGTTGGCTTTAAGCGTTATGTCTTTGTGGAGTTCTTTTTTCTTGCCCAGTTCCTTATTGATTATCGTCCAGGTAGTTTTTGGAGTATTGTTTGACTGTATGATCTGTTGCATGTTCATCTGCTTCTTGAGTATTTCTAGTTTGTGATTGAATAATTTTCTAAGGTTATTGTAGCTTTGCCTGCTGTTTGTGGGATTGTGTTTGTTGTACAAGTTTAGTTCTGTGATTTGCTTCTTTAATATTTCGAGTTCTTTTGAGAGTTTGATTTTTGTTTTGTTTTGTTTGTAGGATCTTTCTGGAAAGATTGCGTCAGCCATTTCTTGAATCGTCTTGTTAAATAGGTGGAACTTTCTTTCGGGATCCTGTTCACTATATATATTTTCCCAATTTATTTTATTGATGTTTTCTTTAAATTTGATTATCAGTTTTTTGGAGAACTTTCTTTTCTTTATCTTGTCTTGTTCTCTTTGTTTATTAGTGTACCACTCCATGCAGATTGATCTGTGGTCGGATATGGTGGTTTCAGGTAGATAAGCAGTGATGTGTTCGAGATTTGTGAAAAAATTGTCGAGGCAGGTTGCTGTTGTTTGATTGTAGCGTGTCGGTTCAGATATGACTTTCTCGAGGTTGAATGATTTCATGAGCTGTAAGAGATTAAGTTTTTCGACTGTGTTGGAATTGAGGTCTATGTTGAAGTCACCCGCTATAATTAATTTTGTTCGCAAATTATACATTTTGTTAACTCGAGATAATATCTTCAAGTAATTCCAAGTACTTGTTGGGGTCACCTGTTGGTGATCGATAAGTTGATACGATAATCGTGTTAACTTTCTTTACGTAAGACGCTGCAAATTCGCCTTCGATTTCGATTGATTTTGCTGCTATCTGTGGAAGTGGTGTACATGCCCAGTTGTTTTTTGAGAACAGGGCTACTCCGCCGTGTATGTGCCTTGATCTGGCAAAGTAGGATATTAATTGGTAGCCATTTACATTAAGCATATGCATGTTTTCGGGTTTTGCCAGTGTTCATTCATACATACAATATCGATATTTTGGTCTTGCAGTATGTGCTCCAGTGAAGCAACTTTGTTGGATAGGCATTGTATGTTTAGATGTAGTATTTTTATTTTGCTTTTATGTTTTATATCTGTTCTTAAATTTTGATTTGTTGTTGCATTGGTGCTCGCCGTGGGTAAGTATTCTATGCTAACATTGTTCACGTATCCAAGGTGTTTCCCGTTTGGTTTTCGAAAAAATGTCCACCCTTTTTAAAGTTGAATCGACTGTATCCAACTCCGGCTGGCCAGAAATTGGTGTCGTAAATCATTTCTTTGTTTTCGGTGTCTACTCCTACGATGAAACATTTTTTATTGCCTCTCGTTTTATCAGTTTCAAGCAGTTCCACTGTTGCCGGCGTACCTTTTAAATTTTTTGTAATGTAATTTTGCATCATCTTTTCAGTTACGTGTTCTCTTACTTTTGAAATAAATAACCAGAGTCTGGGTTTTTTCTTTACCTAAAAATTCAAGAGCGTTTTTATCGATATTCTTACCTATCGTTGTTGGTTTTCTTTTCCATGTCTTTTTGCGGGTTACCGTCTTAAAGCCATCTTCGTTTTCATTTTTGTGTGTTTGGTTGCCACTTTTGAATTCCGATTGAGCTTCATTTATACATTTTTCAAAGTATTCCTTTGTTATTATATGCTTTCCGCTATTGGGTGAATTATTTGTAGCATTAATTTTCCACACGTTGTTGTTGCTGTTCATATCACGTGTTAGGTTATGTTTCTTGTTGTCGTTGATTTCTTTCGATAAGGTCCGCGACACACTAGATTTCGATTTCGCTGTTTCGCTTAGATTAAGAGTGGGCTTTGTTGGTTGCCTACCATTTCCACTTACACCTTGCGTTTCAGTTAATGTTGCGGTAGCCGGTTCTTCTTGCACATGGTTAACCTGTTTTTTGTTGTTTAAGGCCACGTTCACATCGATCGCGGTAATTTTTTTCTAGCAGCAGTTTATTATTTAACGATTTTTCGTCAATTAGGTCTTGCATCAGCTTAATTTGCTGGCTTTGCATGCATATGAGTTCGTTGTGATCGCACCACCACAATTGGCGCACGTGTAATTTCATTCTTACATTTTGTCGCTATCCACTCTTGCAAAATTTTATTATCTTGATGTTTTGTTGTGAGTTTCCACTCACCATTATTTCTATCAATTCATCCTTGAGTAGTTTTTCAGTTCGTTTATTAATTTGGTTTCTTCCATTTTTATTGTTTATTATGTACTATATTAGGATTTGTAGGTTGGTAGTTGTACTAACCTCAACACGTCTGCACGCCTTCACTGTCATTACCATCGAAATATTTTTTATTCTGAAATAATGTCAATAAAACTAAAAATGACTAAGGGTAATAAACCTGAACTCAAATGTAACTTTTTCCTATAAAAATCGCTTCACCAAACGTAAGAGTACAAAAATACAAATCATTTAAGGTGAGGATAAATTTAGTCGGACTTCTAAAAATGCCTTAGTAACCACTAATCAATAAAACAGAAATTTAATAATATAATGACAAGATACTAATAAAATCGGACGTGGCCATGCTTATGACTTTATCATACTTTTATTAAATATTATAGCTATTTATGGTACTAGTGTGTTATGTTACAAATAAGTCACGCGAGAAAATGTTAGCCCACGAGCCCGTAGGGCGAGTGGGCTAATTTTCTCAAGTGACTTATGTAACAACACACGAGTGCCATCAAGATTTATCAATACCTCATATAACGATTTCAAAATTTTAAATTTGACGTTTTAAATTGTCAAATTTAAATTTATGTATATGTAAATCAAATTTAAAAAAATTTAATAAGTAGTCTGCCGTGTAGTAGAATGCCGTGTGAAGTTACTATGGTAAACGAATTAAAACAAATCAATATTGTCAACAAATTCATTAGAAATGGTTGAATTACAACAAAATATTTATATTCCTCAAGAAGTTGAGAAAGAAGCGCAAGCAGCATGTAAGGATTTAATTCCAAAAAGTCAAAATTTACTACGATAAAGAATTTCATCAATTTAATGAATGGAGTAAGCAGCGACATGTAATTGGAGTTAATGAAGATATCATGCTGGCCTATTTCTATAATTGCAGAAAAAAATTAGCACCTTCATCAATGTGGACGAAATATTCCATGCTAAGAAGTACTTTGAAAATATATAAAATATTGACATATCAAAATACGGAAAACTGATTGCCTATTTGAAAAGTGTAGCAAAACCTTACAAGCCTAAAAAGCGAAAATCTTGGAAAGAGAACACGTTGAAAAGTTTCTGACTGAGGCACCTAACAGTGAATACCTGATGATGAAGGTATTACATATTTATTATTGTTTTACTGAAGTATTTACTTGTTATTATTTTTTAGGTTGCATTAATAATAGGAATATCAGGGGCTTGTCGATGTGACGAAATTACAAAGATGACGGTTGATGATGTAGAAGATAAGGGAGGATATCTGTATGTTATGTTACTGGATACAAAACAAACGTATCGAGAAGCTTCACGATTGTTACTGAAGGGTTTTCGTTAAATGTTCTTGAACTTTACAGAAAATACGTATCTTTAAGACCCCAAATTATATCACATCGAAGATTCTTTCTGAATTACAAGAATGAAAAATGTACTAGCCAACCAGTTGGCATTAACACCTTATCTAAGATACCTCAAAAAGTGGCGTCTTTCTTGAACCTGCCTGAAGCTCAATTATATACAGGACATAGTATGAGACGCACTTCAGCTACTCTTCTGGCAAACGCAGGGGCTGATATTTTAACATTGAAACGTCACGGTGGTTGGAAATCATCCACGGTGGCGGAAGGTTATGTACAAGATTCAGTTTCCAACAAGATTGATATAGCCAAGAAGATACAGGGCCCGGTTAAACAAACAACAAATTATTCTTCACCCTCGACTACTGTTGATCAAACGGTTGGATCTGTTCATGATTCGTCAAATATGCTTTCTAGTACTACAACAACTATAACGTCCAATAACCCAAATCAGCCTGAAACCAATAACAGAACGATGTCCTTTAACTTCCAGATTAATGTAAATATTAATTAATCACGTTGATCTGTTTAATATAAATTAATAAAATGTATTAGTACGCGAGTGTTTTATTTTTAACTTTGAGTGAGCTAAAGCATTTTAGCGTGAGTTTTAATGTTTTAGCTCACTCCGTGACTTATACGTTAGTTTATTGGTTTAAAATCGCCATAGTTATGAGCCTATTATCATGAGGTATTGGATAAAAAAATAATTTTAATAATAAAAGAAGAAAATATTTTCCATTAACCAATGTGATCCAAAATCTAATCAGCTTAAAGTCTAAATATAAAGATACAAAATACCAACTTTAGTTTTGAAATTTTCATTAGTTCTTAAAATATTAAATAAAGACTAATATTAAATAATAAAATTTAAAATAATAAAAAAACAATAATTTTTATAAACGAATTTTAACTAAAATTTAATTCGTTCTAAATATCGATTGAACTATGCGAAAACCTAAATTTGGTTTTAAAATTCTTATTGCTTTTCGAAATATTAATTAAAAACTAATATTAAAAAATAAAATTTAAAAAAATTAAAAAAAATAGTTTCCATTAACCAATTTTAACCAAAATTTAAATAACTAACTCCTACTATAAAGATAAGAAATGTCCAATTTGATTTGGAAAATTTTGTTAGTTTTTAAAATATTAAATAAAGACTAATATTAAATAATAAAACAGAAAAAATAAAAAGCAATAGTTCTCCTAAACCAATTTTAACTAAAATTTAATCAGTTCTAAATCTCGACATACAGGTTGGTTGAAAAGTACTGAAAGCGACACCTATTAAGCAGTAGAAAATCAAAATTCATACGTCATTTTGATATTTGATCTTTCATATGAACCTACTAAAATTTTATTTCGATCTGTCAATTCATTCATTGTTTACAAGCCATTTGAAGTCGACGTGTCGGTGTATTTTTAACAATGGAAAAACTGAGTATCGTGCAGTGATAAAATTCTTTGTTTTGGAAGGTTTATCAGCAACAGAAATTCATAAAAAAATGGTGAGCGTGTTGAAAGAATCTGCTCCTTCATTTCCAACTGTACATCGATGGGTTTTAGAGTTTAAACGTGGTCGTACAAGCGTTGAAGATGAACCACGTAGTGGACGACCAAAACTGCAACAACACCAGAAATCATTGAACAAGTACATAATATTGTTAGTGAAGATCCAAGTTTGACTAAGCGTGAAATTGCTAATACCATAGGCATCTCAGACGAACGAGTACTCTATATTTTACATAAAGAATTACGTATGAAAAAGCTGTTTGGAAAGTTAGTGCCGCATTCGTTAACAATTCAACAAAACTCACACGAAAGCAAATTTCTCAGCATCATTTGAATCTTTTAATAAGAATAAAATCGATTTTGTGCGTCGTTTTGTAACTATGGATGAGACTTGGATCTACCACCATGATCCTAAATTGAAACAAGAACGATTACAGTGGACTGAGGCTGGTTGTTCAGCTCCAAAACAGGTGAAGTCAGGACGATCAGCAAAAAGGTTATGGCATCAGTTTTTGGGATGCAAAAGGATTTTATTGATTGATTATCTTGAAAAAGGTAAAACAATTAACTCTGAATATTATTGTAACCTTTTGGATCAATTGAACGAACAAATTCGTGAAAAGAGACCCGGTTTGCAACATAAAAATCATCTTTCACCAAGACAACGCACCTGTCCACAAAAGTGTTTTAACAATGGCAAAATTCAATGAACTAAAGTACGAATTGCTTGAACATCCACCGTATTCGCCAGATTTGGCTCCTAGCGACTACTACCTCTTCAGAAACTTGAAACAATTCGTTCGTGGAAAGCGTTTTCATCGAATGAAGAAGCTATTTCAGTCGTGGAACAGTATTTTGCAGAGCTTCCAGAAAATCATTACAGAGATGGAATAAAATTATTGCAGGATCATTGGAATAAGTGTATTGAAGTTGAGGAGATTATATTGAATAAAAAACTAATTTCATTTAAAAGTTCACATTCTTTCATTTTTGCTTTCAATACTTTACAACCATAAGTATGCTAAATCCTAAATTTGGTTTTGAAATTCTTAATATTTTTTAAAATAATAATTAAAAACTAATATTAAATAAAATCTGAGTTCAGGTTTATTACCCATCCCCAAAATAACAACTTCCTTCTTGTTAGTTACATTAAAATATTAAAATCTCAGAGTTTTATGCACCAAGTTTTATCTTCTCGTATCTTACCCAAAAATTTAATTAATAAATTTTTTTAAATAAATAATATACCTAATTAAGATTAAAGAAAAATATTTCTAACTTCACTTACGGACAATGGAAAAATGTTTTAGCATACATGATTGTTCTTCTATTAAGCCATCCAAAGCGTTCTTTCAGCAGTAGTAAAAATGTACAAAACTATATTTCCACAAAAATAATTGAATAAGCTGTTAAGCCATTAAATACAATAGTTAGAATTCTTTTTATATCGAAATTTTGAAAACGAATAATCAGCGACAATGTGTGAATAGCAAAGGATATCCAAGTAATTAATGTAACAAAAGTTACACGATATTTTATTCTTTGGTAAGCAGCTGTTATTATCTTGACTTCAATTATTTTCAGTTCCAATAATTTTTTGTCAAAATCATGGAAATCATTCACAATTTCAATAATCTAAAATTTAATGTTAGAAGGAACCATGATAGTGTTTCATTTTACATTTTTAAAATAAATTGTTGTTTTCAATATTATAATATTTACGCTCAAAGAAGCTATAGCCGAACTTAAGAATTGCACAACAAAACGTATGATGGTTTCATGTTGATTAATATACAGGTTTAAAATAAAATAATAACAGTAGTATGTTTGAAAACCTATTAATACAATGCACCAAGCAAAATTTATGTATGAAAATTTTTGAAATTTTTTTTGGTTTAATTGAAACGGAACCAAGCCAGTAATTTTACTTAAAAAATAGTGGTTTCAAAACTACAAATATATTTGAATTGACAGGTAAACTCATTTTTAAAATGTTATGGTTTGGGCAGAAATTTTATTCTAATTGAATTTACAGAATTTTATAAATGTATAAGTATTTAGGTGTTATAATAAAATTTAAATATGTAGTAATTAATATCAACTTTTCACTGATTAGATTTTGTGACAATTACAACCTATTACCAATGTTTGTATTAAACAAATTGTTTGAATTTTTGAATACAAACAATACCAAAAATACCAGATATCGATTGATGATAATCAGCCAAACCTGATGTTTCAAAGCAATATTATATTCCATAATAGAAAAGAAGATTATTTACCAATTTTCCGGTAAGGTTAAACGTTCTTTTTTTGAAAATTATTTTAAAATAGATTTTTTAAGAAAAGTTGCTAATATCCCTTTTTCTTCTATTCTTACTAGCCTGCACAATATGGAATCAACACATCATCATGATTTGAATTTGAATCTCGCGCCCCCATCCAAATAAACTCGTGATCGTCAAAGCAATGCACCTCTTTGTTATGTGCCGTAGTAACAATGTCCCAGTTCTTTAAAATAGTCGAAAACTACCAGTATGAGAAAATGCATGTAACCAAAATCTAATAATTTTCAACATCGGATACCAACTCGTAACTAAGCAAAACCACTCGGGATCAGTTGTTCAACTATCGTGGCAACACAATGTCGTCTCAAGCTCAACACGACGATTGTTTTGCTGATGAATTAGTTGCTTGTTTCTTTGCTGGTTTTCAAACAGCTAGATATCGTGATGGTTTATCAGTGGATTGGCTTCACATGGTCTTTGTGGATTTAATGCGCACGTGATAGCATTGACAAAGTGGCAGTTTGTAAATATGAACGCGGTTATAATGAAAATTCATCGTAGATCATCAGTTGTTAGCATGTTTTAGTTAATTGGTCAATTAAGACAAAAAATATCTGCCAAAAATAAAGTCAGAAATTAAAACCTAGGTTGTACAGTCGTCCGTGGTTATTACGACGTGAAAACTGCAACCGAAACTGGCAATT
Organism: Lycocerus yunnanus; assembly: GCA_036346125.1. Classification (NCBI taxonomy): domain Eukaryota; kingdom Metazoa; phylum Arthropoda; class Insecta; order Coleoptera; family Cantharidae; genus Lycocerus; species Lycocerus yunnanus. Next base: position 63,099 of record JARFIX010000372.1, on the reverse strand, counting down.
GGTAGTTTTATGAATTTTATTTTTGTGTAATGATTAAATGTAGTAAAATAATATTTTCAATTCTTTATTCATGTTCCAAGTTAACCAAGTGGGTACCGGTATTTTTATATCAAACATTAGTCACACACTTGAGTCTAAAATTTAAGTATTCTTTAAAATGTGATGATGAAGGTATACCTGAACATTTGAATCTTTACAACTTATAACTTTATTAAAAATGGTTTCACACTTTTTCTTCAGTTTTAAAGTCAAATTAGTATTAAGTCCCAGTAACAATAGCATGCTTAAAGATGAATCGTTCAGTTTCAAAATATTTTTAGCAATAAGTAAACAGGATTTATTTTCATCTCTAACATTGTCGATCGACACAAATTTTAACTTAAGTATCTCGAAAATATCACCAAGAATAATTACATTAGAATATCCTGTGTTATCTAAAAATTTGCAAAATCGTCCAAGGCTTTCCCCAATTTTTCTAGGAGAACAACTACGACTGACACATTCACAGTAAATACAGGTAAATTTCAAATACAAGAATTCATTGTAAATTTCAAACGGTTGAAATTCTTGTTGCCATATATTAAAAAGTCTATTAACAATACTGCAAAAATTAATTTGGAAACAAATTTTCTCCCATTTAAGTGATGTTCAACGTCCCACCAGGTTGACTTAATATGCTGTTTTAAAACTAGAAAAACTACTCGAATGGGCTTTTCCAAGTCATCAAATACGTAATAAATCATAAATTTGGAAGAAAATTTAGACATTTTTGTTGCAAATATCTCATAGTCTTTCGATTTAAAAAGGTACTTGTTAATTAGGTCACTTCAAAATTGTTCTGATAGCAAATTAATATTTCTCATCGTGATAGCACTGAGAAGTTTAGTCATTCCTTTAAACTTTATGTCATCCAGAATATCTACATTTTCTAAAATGTCCCAGATAAATACACAAAAATCTTTAAAATATTTTGGGGTAACTTTTCCCACATTATTTGTAATTATATCGTACACTTCGGTATCTTTCGAATCGATTCCTTTAATATTTTCCTTCAGCAAATCATAAAAACAATCATCTTGATTTCTCAAAAAATATAGCAAGTTTCCTTTAAGCAAATATTTTTTAACGGACACGTTTTTTTCAATTTTCCTTAGGTTGGTTAAGAAGTTGTAAACTGCCTCTTTGTCTAAAAGACGAAAAGCTAAGTAAATAGAATATTTACGTACAGAGACTGCACGATCTCTGGATTATCGTGCAGATTATCTGGAGTAGATAAATCCTTTTTTCACTTTCAATATTACAACTTGCTGTCAACTCTTTTGGATAATACAGGGCGATTAAATTGAAATAAATTTGTGGTTTCAAAAAATGAGACAGAAAATTTATAGCGTTTTTATTCAGTTACTCTGGTTCATTTTCAAACTTGGAAATTTTTGTTTATGTTTATGAGTTAACTTAAAATTGGAACTGAAGCAATCAAAAACATTAAAAAATGTAATATTGCAAAATTTTCGAAAATTTTTTTGGATTATCTGTGCTTCTAAAAGTAATATTGTTAAATATTGACATTTATGTTATTTATACTTATCGTTGAGCGTAAAATTTTTTAATCTTTTTTAATCCAAAACGCATTTTTTGACTTATTTGAATTGGTTGGTATTTGAAAACCAAGGTACCGTAAGTTTTATTTTTATAAACATATTGCTATTCCGGTCATATTGTTTAGCTCAAATCCAAAAATGATGTCTACTTATTCAAAGTTTATTCTACCGAATTTTATGAATTCTATTTTGTTTAAAAAGTATTGATGTAACAATATTTGAATATCGGGTTTTTTTGCCTTATAATTTGATTAAAAATCCTCTTATATTTTTCTATATTTTTTGAGGTAAGTTTTTTAATATCTGGAAGTAAGAACATGGTCAGCATAAATCCTGCAGAAGTGGCGTTCTTTGCCAAAATACCTTCTGCCATTAGCAAAAAACTTTCATTTTGATCTAAATCTTCGAAAATCGACACAAAGTTTGATTTAAAAGTTTCGAAAACATTACAAAAGATAATGATGTTCATGTGTCCTTTCGAATCCAAATCGTTACATAATTTTCCAAACGTTTCTCCAATTTCCAGCATTGAAGATTTACTTTCAAAACTTTTGACATATAGTGCAGTGAAATTCAATTGTAGAAACTCATTGTAAATTTCAAAAGGTTCAAACAAATCGCTCCAAATTTTCAAAAACAGCTCGATTATATCTTCATTTATACATTTTCTTGACAGAAAATTTTCGCAAAATTCAACAACAAACTTTGAAATAAATATTCTTCCAGTTTTGTAGGTTTCCATATTGTACCAATTGGTTTGGACATAACTTTGGACAATAGAAAGAACGCATCGGATTCGATTATCCAAATCGTCCATTTTGCGGTAAATTATATATCTTAAAGCAAATACTTCTATATCAGTTGCAAGGTCATCGTACTCTTTAGTTTTGAACAAATAATTTTTAATTATCCGGTTACAAAATTCTTCCGGTAAAGAGCTAATATTTTTTTCGTCAATTGCACTTAAAATTCGACATTTTCTTCGTACAATTGCTTTGTCTGGAGTTTGGGCATTCTCCAAAATGTTCCAAATAAATAAGATGAGTTCTTCAAAATATTTTGGGGATATCTTTTTTTATGTTATTTGTGATGACGGTATAAGCTTGGATGTCTTGCAAATCGATAGCTTTCACATTTTCTTTCACCAATTCAAAATCGCATTGTTCTTGAGTATTTAAGAACAATTTAAAAGTTGCTTTTAGTAAACATTTTCTAATCGTCATGTCTTTCTCATTTTCATTAATTTCGTGAGGAACTCGTAAATGGCTTTTTTATTTAAAAAGCGAAATACTAAATAGATGGAATGCTTTCGTACCGAAACATCTCGATTGTCCAAAATATTTGCGACATTCAGTATTTTCTTTTCTTTTAAATTTCCACAAAGGGAATGCAAAGAACCAATGGCAAACTTCACATAGTCGCCTTGACAAAACTGTAAGAGACTCTCCAAGGCTACTTCTGGTGGTGTTATATTTTGTAGGCACAAAATCGCAGCTTCTTTAACTTTGCAAATGTCTTCCTCAATTTTAGTTTCACAAGTTGTTACTAAATCTCCAGAACAGTATGTAGCAACCAAACTAACAAAGTCTTTAGGCTTCATTGTATAGGATAAGCACTGCAATTGTTCTACCTTTAAAGAATCCGGATCCATTAGAGAATTATCGGAACTAATGTAAGTTTCAGAAAACTTTTGAGGCAAACCTAAATGTTCGTAATATTTCAAATAACGTAAATCGTATAATTCGCAACATTTATCAAGAACAGGTAAAACAACTTTTGCAAATGTTTCTGGATCGTTTTTTCAAGGTAGAACGGAAAACTGAATTGTGTATATTTCCGATATTATTAAAATAGACTTCTACTAAACCTATTTCGAGACTCCGTTTGTATTCCAATTTCAAACATTTTTTTAAGACATTTTCAATCTGCCAATATAAATACGGTTCTTGTGGCATTTGTTCCTTAAAATTTTGAATAGCATTACAATCCTCAAAAAAGGAAATCCTCTCTTTAGGGTTGAGTTCATTATAAAGCTCCACAGCTCTTAAGTACCTCCGATAATGGTCAGCTAAATCGTCTTCTTTTATGAAAACTTTTGGAATCACCTCCGCAATAATTCGCAAACAAGATTTCTCGTACTCGGGTACTTTTTGGCACAGATTGTAAACATCTGTACTATGCTTAACCCACTCCAAAACCACATCATAAATATCCAATTCATTTGAACAACAGTAATTAATGTATGCATTAAACACATCTGCCACATACCAAGACTCGTAATTCTTATCAAGCAAATAACTTCGAGCAAATTTCATTAGATATTTCCAGTGTTCGTCAGAAAATTTTCCTACGTCAAACTTGCTAGATACTTCTTCCAAAAATAGTCCTCTTGTATCCACGTCATCATTCCTATGTTTCTTTGTTACATATTCCAAAACACGCAATAAAGCATCCAAATCGTTATTAATTTTGCATGTGGAAAGTAAAGTTATAATTAATTCTCCCTATTTGATACGTTGGAAGTCATGGAAATCTTTTCAATTAGCGATGGATCGATTTCTTCGTTTTCATTAGCGATATCCAAGTCTCCTCCTTGACGTTCTCCGGTTTGACGTGGTTTTGCATCCACACTTCTCGATCATCAGGTGACATCAGTTCTAGTAGTTCGAATGTCACTAGATTGGGAAAATCCCATATTTCGTTTCCATATGATTTTTCAAAAACCTTAACGAGTATATCAAATTGTTTGGGCTTTGACAATGATGTTTTGTCCAGATCATACAAATATTGTGAATAATTATCTTGAAATTCGTTCAACGATTTTGGAAACATATTGTAAAGGTATTCTTCGTAGTCACTTTTGATGCTCTTATACGTTTGCTTAAAGTTCAAGATACTGTGCATTTTAGACGAGTTTTTGATGACGTAATCTCTATTTTGTGCAATAAATGCTTTTGTACTTCTACTTCCAAAAGTTGTCAAATCTGGTTTGTATATATGATACAGCTTTAAAAATAAGGAGCTGTCGTTCTGAAAAAGATGTACAAATACGTTCCTATATTTATCGTTGTTCAAATTATTGAAATTCTGTTTCTCCAGTAGTTCCAAAACGCTCTCGGTAATTTTGGGATACCTTTTAACAATCATCAATAATTGCCGAGGTGTAATTTCAACTCGATATTCTTCAAGACATCGCAGTATGAGATTTTCGCTGCACGATTCCAAAAATCTTGTAGCCAAAAGTAAACCGTAATTTTTTTTTATGGTTTCAAAATATTCGTCGCTTTTACGTACGCTTGTGGAAAACCGTGCAAATTTATGTAACAATTTTAGCTTTGTGTTGTAAGAAATGTTTGGAAAACTATTTGTCACCAGCTCATCTCCATTTACATTTTCAAAAGCTGAATTTATAAACCAATGACTTGCTTTAAGGACCCTCTTGATTAGCACCGAATTTTCCTGATACAATACTTTTAGTAAATCGTCAGTTTTTCGGAAGAAAAGTAGAGTTTCGACTTTAAAAACTTCCGCTAGTGCAGTTTTGAGTGTGATGGAAGCAAAGTCGATTTCATTTTGCTGGCATTTTACTTCGTTTAAGAGTCCGTGTAAGTTTTTGGTTCTTTCGCCAATAGTTATTCCAGATATGGAATGAAATTTCTTTTTAAATTCAGCTTGAACTGTCATATTCTGGAAGAAAATGAGTAAAATTATGACAAGTAACCACAACAAGTTTATAAAGAAAAGTAAAAATTTTTTCAATAATGTAATTTACAATTACATGAAAATGTAAATAAATATAAATGTAAATAAAATGTTATAATCTAGAAGATGAAATTTATTTAATTAAGAAATTTATTTAAATAATAAAACTGTACAAATATTTAAATGTAAACTTTTAAAAAATGCATTTTTTAAATTTTTATTAAAATTTTTAAAGTCGTTTTTTTCAAAATTTGTGGACCCACCGCAAATTTTATTCTTTTTATATTCTAATTAGATCCTCATCTTTCATAAAGCACATTAAAAATTGTAAAAATCCCGATATGGGAATTCCAACTGTCACCAAATATTATATTGACTCGGCCACTTAACGAAAATCCTGTTGATCAGTAAATTGAGTTTTGTAAGATTTTTCGTTTAAATCAGTATATGTTTCTCTTTGATTTTCAAGTATCTCCTCTTCTTCGTGACGCCATTTATATGATCAAGTAGATGATTTAATTGGCTGGTTTCTTGCTGCTTTATTTTTATCTCGACTTTTACTTGCACTACGCTGAATTCGGGGCTTAATTTGAGTTTCTAAGTGCAGGACCGAATTGTCCTGCATTGTTTAAGCAATTTCAAAAATTTCTTCCGTTCTTCTCATTCTTCCTCGATTCTTTCTCCCTCTTCTTGATTCTGACTGCTGCATATCTTGTTGATATGGAATTTTTTTGGAATTTTATTCCCGTTCTTCACTAATTCTAGGACCGCTACAGTGTCTTTATTTTTTAGTCATTTAAGAAACTTCTTAAGATGTCATTACAATATTTATAGGTAATAATTTTGAGCTTCTGCTACTTTTCTAAAGCTGGTTTTTTAAATTCTGAGTATAACATCAATTTTAAAGAAAGATGGGGGACTAATGGAGCTTACGATAGTTACGCAACGATAGTTTTTTTTTTTTAATTTTCTTTCATGGTGAAGGATAACTTGAGAAACAATTCGTTAACTATTTGATTTGCGTCTATAATCTAAACCATTTCGTTTAGTAGCCATGGAAAAACTTTAAGAACTGTTAATATTAAACGTTGAATTTCAGATGTGATAAAACCTCCAATAGACGATGGAAATTTAAAAAAATATCAAATTGTTCACAAAGAAAGCTTCTTCCAATGGGACTTTAGGTCGAACAAAAAAAAAATCTCTTTGGATTCGACAGACAACGCACTTTTAGTTTCTCTTAGCAATGAAAATAAATTATTTTTCTTTCGCCAATTTTTGTACCGTCGAGAGAATAAAACCTTCTTATGAAGTCTTCCATTTCGAGGTTGTGTAAGTGTCCTATGGAAAGAAACACTCGAAGGCTTTTATCAATAAATTTTGTAATTCGGCTGTATAAATTTTGAAAACTTTCAAAGCACGCACTTCAATTTCGACATTGTATTAAGAAAAAAAGGTTTAAAAGTGAATAATATTGTCCTTATTTCATAAAGTATTTATGTTACGCCACTGCTCAATTTATAATATTTACCGGTGCAGTAAGAAATACATAGGGGTATATAAGGTAACATTTTTATGTATAATTGGTTCAAGTTACCAATTTTAATGTATTTAATTTAACTAAAATATTGTTAAATTATGATATGATGATGATGATGAAATAAAATCAATGTTGATATTCAAATATAATATAAATAGCATAGTAAACAAATATGGATCAATATGTAATTATTTAAAACTGTGCTTACTTCTAAATAGTGGCAAAAAATTAATTCAGAATCCAAAAATTCATTTAGAAATACTTTTAATCGATCACATATTGTTTACGAACTGATACAACTAATTGACTATGTTTAATAATGTTGCGCAATGCTGGATAGCAAGCAATTGTAGTATTCACGCAAACTCAATAAAAAAACACTACGAAAATACAATGATAACTAAACACAGTGTCGTAACATTTGCTTGGGTTAAATGTGCAGTTAAGGGTATGCTACTATGTACCCTCAACTGTTTTAAGGATTGATATTATGCATAAAAATTAAAAAAGAGACATTTTTGAAAAATATCAGATACTATCATAACAAAATAATTGTAAATAAATATGGGGGGGGGTAACATAAATAAGAACACTACAGGTTTTTGCACGTAGTTTTAGCATAAAAATCTATTAGTACAAATTTATGAATTCTGCCTGTTCTTTATTTTAGGTCTTTTGCAGGCTTTAACAAATTTATTTAAAATTTTGTCGTAATAATAATTTATTCAAGAAATACATGAAAGGCTACTAGGTGGTTAGCTAAGAATAATTCCAGTAAGAATTCGTAAAATCGGTAGCAGACAATATACTTTCTTATTCCATACCTAGACCATATTAAATAACACAATATTAAAAGAGACTCCCTCAATTATATTTTTTAATTTGATTATCTCTTCAAGATGGTTTCGATTTGTTTCTTTTTTCAAGTTTCAAGTTTCCACGAACGAATTTTAACCAAAATTTAATCAACTCTAATTCCTACCCTAAAAATAAGAAATCTCAAATTTGGGTTTGAAAATCCGATTAGTTTTTAAAATATTAAATAAAGACTAATATTGAACTAATTTTTCTGTACGAAAATAATACTTTCTCATATTATTATAATTAGTTGTGGAATAGCTATGGAATAGGAAGTTATGGAATACCCTCCAGAGGCCCAGTATTTGGAGGCAAACCATTAAATGCTTAAAAAGTATGCAGATATTTCATGATACCGCTTTAGCGTGCTTTTTATTTTATATTGTTGAAAAATTCGCATTACTTCAACTATTTTTGAAATATCCCCCCGTTTACTTACATATGGGTTTAATTTAAAACGGGCGGCATGTGACCTATGGAGGTGCTCCTCTAACTACATTAATTGCGAGTCGCGGCTGAAAAATTGCATATGCGGATTACGTCGATTACGTCGCTTACTTCATTGCCGTACCGGGGAGCCAGAAATTACCCCTAGTTATGTTATTATCATTTTTAAGAAAACGAAAATGAGTTTATTTCAAGCGAAAAATCGTTGTTTATATTAAAACACATTTTTTCCTTCAACAAGTTAAAAAGAAAATCAATCTCATTCCGCATAAAAATATTTGACAGTTGAATACCTGTATACAGATTCCATATTATTCCATATTAGATTCCATGTTAATCCATATTAAATTCAGACATCGTTGAAACAGAGAACAACGAAAACTTATTAATACTTCATGATTTTATTATTATAAAAATTTTTAGTAGTTGACAATACAATAAATTACACTTTTGGGTTATTTATTATTTTATGACAGTTTGTAAACAAAATACAATCTGTGCGTAATCTGCATGTTACTAACTTCATCCCGTGACTAATACAATCGAAGCGACGTCTTCTCAAGGTGTAATTAAGCAATTACGTAGCGCCATGTAAACCAGTATGATAAATAACGTTTTAGTAGTAGGAGCAGGTAAAAATTTTAAACTTACTTTTTTTAATTAAATTAACAAAAAGTGGCACGTGAAAGGAATAAAAATTATGTATACGTTCTATTCGCAGCCATCATGGCTAAAACATAATGCTGTTAAATAATTTGTTAGTTTGTCGAGTTTCTAAGCTAAAATATGTTTATATTAATTATGAAATGCTGCTTTAAAAGATCAAAACAATTTTACAACCCGCTTACAGCTTTAAAAATACGCAATTATAGCAATAATTTTCTATTGTCTTTAGGTGGCCAATAACAAACTATTTTCCGATTTTAGTTTCTATTTAAGGTCGATTTTCACATACAGGGCTTCACGGGGACACCCTGTATAAAATCGTGCCGTTTTGCTAAATAAAATAGTTTACATTGGAATTTGTTATATTGAATTATTTTTTATTCATTTTTACATGAGTTATTGCAATGGGAATTGGGAAGTACGTACTTATATTCGTCGTCATCGTATAAGACAATCTAGTACCTTGACAGCACCAGTCTTGAAAACGTGATTTATTTCTTGACGAATGATAACGCCCCAAAATTTTACTTTAGTAGATTAGATTACATATTATTACGTAGCTTCAATGAGACTACAAGTGCTACAAATTTTACACGTTTACTATATTTTGTTTTTTTAATGAATTAAGACCCCATTCTTGATTTAAGTAGTAATTTCATAGAGAAAACTAATAGTTATTGATTTAATGAAAAATAGATATGTTATAATATTATATTTTGATGACGTTAATCAGTTTGAATTTTAACTTTCAAGTTTTAGCATTTTTTCTATCTGCCACTTGAATCCGATCGTCTACTTCTGAACGCTGGTTTGGACACCTTATTGTCAAGCAGGTTCTTAAGCCCCTAGATTCGTTGAATGGATCAAATTTTAGATTATTTAGATCATTATTGTTATTGTGACCTAAATGTCTGAGCTAGCTTTGGGATAACCTTCTGTGCCACCTTTGATGATTTTAAAATCCCATAGCCCTTAAGTGCACAAAATTTTATTTTTAGCTCATTTCGTGGTAAATAAGGTGAAGATTAAAATTGTAGAGTAGGAAAATATTCAGCATAGGTATCATTTATGCGCTGAAGATCAAAATAAATAAAATCTTGGAATATGTCGAGAAATATCGACCGTAGGAGAAAAATAATAATAATAATCAACGTTGCAAAAAAATCAATTTTCACAAGTTTGATTATCACCATTTTCAATCAAATGTTGAAAATGATCAAGTTATTTAATGAAAACAAATTTTCCCTTAAATTCAAGATGGTGGCTGGCGCTACAGCAGGAACTTCTAGGAAACTAGTTTTAGACTACCAATGGCCTGCCCCCATGATTGGAAAAAGAAAATTATTGTATCGAAACAAGAAAACTACCCTTCGATTACATTAAATAGCTGCTAGCCAAAGTATTGCAATATGAATCACTAATATGCTATTTTCCCATTATTTAGATAAATAACTAAATGCATTTTAAATGATTTTTAAACATTTATTTTAAATCATTATGTGCTGTTAATAAAATTACAATTAAATTAAATTTTATTTTCTATTGCAAGACTAAATTGTATCATTATAATAGTGTAAGTAGCGATTGCACTTACCATCTGAAAATATATAATATAATATAAAATGGTATGCTAACCTTACCGTTTATGCCAAATTAAAATTTTATTCATGCAACCATATTTTACAACTTACCCTATAGATTAAAGTAATGTCGAGAGTAAATAATCCACATGCATGAAATTTGACTTTATGGTGTACGGTCTGCAAGGAAATGGAAATCACCTGAAACTTAAATATTATCGTGTTACGAGGTCATATACAGGGTGAATGAGACCACCCGTATCAGTAATTTTTTCTTCAAAAACGGTTAAAAAGATCATAAAAGCCATAATAAAGAATCGAATGGTGATATTATTATTTCCCAGTAACGACGGGATCCCGAATAATTTGCTTCAGAATGTCCAGCACTCCAGAATTTTAAATAGCATCATGGAATTTTTGGAAAGATCTTTAAAAAATAAACAATTTTTGTAGGAAAAATTATTTTATTATACTGCCACTCCTTTTTTAAGTCATATTTGATTAAAATATGACTTAAAAGTCAACATTTAAAATCTAGCTTCCGGTAGCTAATATCAAAAAGGTTTAAAAAGTGTTCTAAACATTTCTTGAGCTCTTCTAGTTAAAATTTTATAATTTAAGTTTAATAACTTCAACTCACGGGGGACTGGCTTATGCCCGATTTCTTCACCGAGAGATATCTTTTAGATGATCTATCTATTAGATAAATTAACGAAGTAACCAATCAGAGGGCAGTAAAACAAAAGAAATATGATTGGGTACTTTGTTAATTTATCTTATAGATAGATTATCTATGAGATATCTCTAAGTGAAGAAATCAGGCATTAGCAGTTAAAGCGATCGGCTATTGATTATAAGGTAACCGGTTTTAACCCAAAATGAAAGTTTTCTTTCTGGCTCTTTCTATCTATGACCGTCTTCGTGCTTCGGAAGGCACATAAAGCTGGTGGTCCTCCTATGTTGATGAATTGCCATCATTAACATTAATATAAGTTAACATGCACATCTGATGCCAGGCTAGCAAGCTACTTCAGATGTAAAACCAGTTATGCTCATAGTACTAGCAGTACCTTTGGATATCGCCAATGCTACGGTTAGAATACAACAAGAATTCAAGTTAAGAAGAACTTCAAAAGAATATTATTAAGAAGGGTGGTAATAATATAACAATTTTTCCTAGAAAATTTGCTTATTTTTAAACATGTTTTCAAATATACCGTTTTTGAAATTCTGGAGTTCTGAACATTCTGGAGCAAACTGCACGGGATCCCGACTTTTTCGGGAAATAATAATATCACCATTTGATTCTTTATTATAGCTTTTATAATAAATGTTTATGGTCTCATTCCCTCTGTATCATACATTAAAATATCAAATAGCGAAACATTTTGTCACCTAAATCAAATATTTAAAGTATCAAAAAAGTATTTTACAATAATTATATCTCCGATCCAACCCAAGTGTATTTGTTGCTCGGAGGTACACTGTGGCTAGATCCCGAAGCATTGTAAAATTTATCCGTCGGAATAATTTTATTACCTCCGAATTAATTTTTGAATTTAGTGTTTTATTCAAAACACTGACATCTATGCTTCCAATTACACAAATACATACATATACAACTCCATCATTCTTTGTTAATCACTTACCTCAATTAATAAATTAATAAATCTATTTCCTAATGTTTTAAAGTAATCCAAATTTAAACTAAGAGTACTTCGAAGTTTATGGGCCTATATACAATACATAGTATAACAAAAAATTTATTTTAAAGCATAGACAACATTACCTCTTCCGTTGTTTTCGAACAAATTGTTACTAACATTACAATTGCAGTAGAATAATATGTAATAATATGTGCTGAAGAGATTGCAGTAAGAATTGAGATCCAATCATTTTTAATATTTTGAGAAGCCATGTAGTTGATGTACGTAATTATATTTAAAAATGCTTGAATAATTAGTAAAAGCATGAGAACTGAATACATTTTTACAATCTTTCTACTGATACTGCATAAGCGATAATGCAAAATGCCAATATTTTCATAATTAAAAATTAGATGTTGGATTGTTGTTGTTCTAAACCTGAAAAAATAATAAAAATATTCAATTTATGATATTTTTTCAATTTAAGAAATAGAAATCTAATTAATACAAAAAAATATTTTCTTATTGTAGTGAGAAAATAAAGTATGCTTTTAATCCTTTTAGCTTAGGTTAATTATGCTTTTCATACTGAAATAATATATTGCTATGGTTGTATTTTAGATAAAAGTACAGACTTTTGTTTAATTTTAAATTTCTTCTGGCAACTTATTTTAATCTGTTTCAGATAGCTAATAAGTTGTCCCCTTCCTGAAGCTTCTAAAATTTGTAATTCATTTAATTTCTTTTGACCAAAAACTCAATTAATAAATTTTTCTAAATAAATACTTAATTAAGATTAAGAAAAAATATCTTAAACTTCACTTACGGGTAATGGAAAAATGTTTTATCATACATGATTGTTCTTCCATTAAGCCATCCAAAACGTTCTTTTAGCAGTAGCAAAAATGTACAAAACTGTATTTCCACAAAAATAATTGTATAATCTGATAAATTGAGAAAACAATAGATAGAAACCCTTTCATATTGAGATATTTAACTTGAACATGTGTCAACAACAAACGCACCAGAGATTGAATAAGAAAGGATATCCAAGTAATTAATGTAACAAACGTTACACGATATTTCTTTCTTTTGTAAGCAGCTGTGATTATCTCGGTTTTAATAATTTTCAGTTCCAATAATTTTTTGTCAAAATCATGGAAATCATTGACAATTTCAATAATCTAAAAACTTCATATTAGAGCAAACCATGATAGTGTTTAATGTTTAATTTTACATTTTTAAAATTAATTGTAGTTTTCAAAATTACAATATTTGTGTTCAAAAAAGCTGTAGTTATCTTTAAGATTTGCACAAGAAAACGTATGATGGTTTCATAGTAAATAGTATACACTACTGAGATAAAGTGATAATAGTAGTATATTTGAAAACCTAGCAATAAAATACACCATGCAAAATTGTAATATGAAAATTTTCGAAATTTCTTTTGATGTAATTGAAACGGAACCAAGCCAGTAATTTTACTTAAAAAAAATAGTGGTTTCAAAACTGCAAATATATTTGTATTAATAGGTAAAGCCATCTTTAAAATGTTATGGTTTCGTGGAAAATTTTATTCTAATTGAACTTACAGAATATTATAAATGTGTAAGAATTATATGCTTTAGGTGACATGATAAAATTTAAATAGCAATTAATATATCAACTTCTCATCGATTAGATTTTTTTTAACTTATGACGTATTACCAATGTTTGTATTAACCAAATTGTTTGTCTTTTCGAATACAAATAGTACCAAAAATATCAGATATCGATTAATAAGAATCAGTGATACCTGATGTTTTAAAGCAATAATAAATTCTATAATTTCCAATTGGGGTCTTATTTGAAAACAAATATGTTACTAAATTTAATAAACAACTTTCCAATTTTTATAAACTCTGTGTATGGGGTTTATTGGTAAAGGTAACTACAGGAGTGGGTACTCGAAACGTTGTTACAATTTTCAATTTCTACTTAATTTAATTTTAAAATTATTAACTTCAAAATTTACATTTTTGTGCCTTTTAAAATTTATTTTTTACACGTCCCTGTCTTTTTAAAATCTTTTTTTGGTATATTTTGACCAACAAGTTGAGACGAGATTTAACTTGCAGAAAAGTGACCATGAAAACCATAAGTAACGTGGAATGGTCCGATACACAAACATTTTGTTCACATGTAAATGTCGTAACTCATTAACAACCACTGGTTGTGGTTTTCCAGCCAAATGCCAAGCAATAACACTTTTGCATTTGAATTTAAAAATTTAAAAAATTTAAAAGTTTAAGAATTAATTTTAAAAATGTAAAATTAAACACTATCGTGGTTTTCTCTTCTAACATTAAATTTTTAGATTATTGCAATTATCAATGATTTCCATGATTTTGACAAAAATTATTGGAACTGAAAATTATTAAAACCGAGATAACCACAGCTGCTTATCAAAGAAAGAAATATCGTGTAACTTTTGTTACATTAATTACTTGGATATCTCTTGTTATTCGCTGTCTGTTGGTGGTTTTTCAAATTAAAAATCTTAATATAAAAATAATAATATCTGTTGTATTTAATAGCTTATAAGATTATTTAATTATTTTTGTGGAAATACAGTTCTGTACCTTTTTGCTATTGCTGAAAGAACGCTTTAGATGGCTTAATAGAAGAACAATCATGTATGTATAATAACACATTTTTCCATTATCCGTAAGTGAAGTTTAAAATATTTTTTCTTAATCTTAATTATTTATTTAGGAAATTTATTAATTGAATTTTTGGATAACAAAAATTAAATAAATGAATTTTGTTTTCTTTTTTTGTGAAATATTAATGACACGATAAAAGCGGTCGTTTGGACGTCAAGATTTCCGATTTCCATTTACCAGGCATTTCCTCTTTTCTCCATATTTCTATTAAAAACTTGTATAATCTTTAATGCACCCCTTTGCCTGTATATTTTATCAATTCTCCACTTACCCCATCCCTTCCTGCTGCTTTTCCGTTCTCTATTCTCTTCATTATCGTTTCCACTTCGCTGAATGATGGTTCCGTCACTGCCTCTTCTTCCAATCTCTGTCCTTCTTCATTGATTGTTTCGTCATGATTCTGGTTTAGCAACTTGTGGAAATGTCTCGCTCATATTTCTCTCGCTTCTTTCAATTTCAATTTTAATGTCAAAAAGATTAATAGTGAACTTTATTTTCACACTACAATAAAAACAAATGATTTCGGTTTAATCAGATTTCCATCTCTTAAATTGAAAAAATGTCATAAATTGAATACTTTTATTATCTTTTCAGGTCTAGAACGACAACTATCCAACAGCAAATATTTAATTATGAAAATATTGGCATTTTGCATTATCGTTTATGCAATATCGGTAGAAAAATTGTTAAAATGTATTCAGTTCTTATGCTTTTACTAATTATTCAAGCATTTTTGAATATAATTACGTGCATCAACTATATGGCTTCACAAAATATTAAAAATGATCGCACGTCAATACTCACTGTAATCTTTGCAGCACATATGATTGCATCTTATTTTACTGATCATCAATCATCATCAATATGTTGTACAAGATAATCGATTAAATTTAATGAATAATGAATGATTCATCAATACTATGAATTTGATTTCATCAATTTATTTACATCATAGTGATGAAACACTCATCAATATGACGTATAGAAGCGTAGAAGCAATTTTAAGTTTTAACTTAGGATTTTCAAATTAACAACTTCAAATTCAGATTTATTTAAGAACTTGAAATTTTGAATTTTAGGTTAATAACTTAGGATTTTCAAATTAACAACTTCAAATTCAGATTTATTTAAAAACTTGAAATTTTGAATTTTAGGTTAATAACTTAGGATTTTCAAATTAACAACTTCAAATTCAGATTTAGGTAAGAACTTGAAATTTTGAGTTTTAAGTTAATAACTTAGGAATTTCAGTTTTAGGGCGCTGGAAATTCGCCCGCACCCTCTCCCGTCTGCTACAACTCTTGTTGCATTGCCCAGAGGTCAAGCGGCTAGGTCTTTGAGGATTAGGAATAGCATTGTAGCAATAATTGCACAAATATTAATTTAGCCACTCTAGCCGCTTGCTTGATCGTAGATGTAATTACACGATCGGCTAACTCTTATACATTTAAGTATTTAATCGAAGTGCGGGGGTGGTTCGAAAACCGTCGTGGATTCGTAATTAAAATGCATTGCTCAGTATGAGAAAAAATGTTGTAAATGGGGCGCCAGCTAAAGTAAATAAAACGTATAAGAAAGGAAGAATTGTTTAATTTAACGAAAGCAAAGATAGTAAACAGATGTAGTGACATTTATTCTCAATTTCTTATCAGAACAAACACATAATAAAAATTAAAAAAACTAAGCAAGTAACATTAGCAAGTAGCTGAAGGCTACAGACTAAAATAATAACAAAGCAAGGATTAAATAAGTAAGTTTACCTGAGGGGTAAACTTCTTAAAGCAAAATACAACCACACAAGCTGAAGGCTAAGTGATGGTTCAAGTCGACTCCCCATTACTATGAATTATTCAACAATTGAATTCTTGTCGAGAAAACGTTGACGTTAAAGCAAAAGTCCCACCTGAAGGGCAGTTAAAACACACACCCTGCATCTTTACTGACATAGCTCACTTACCTAGAAACTTCCAAAATGTTGGATCGATTCTTTAAAATACCCTTCATTTTAGGTTACCTTCAATTTCAGAGTAAAACATGTCATCGTCCCACATCAGGTTATCTCCGGAAGTTTACTAAAATCAAATAAAGAACACAAGAATGGGTTAAACATAACTTCAGGTTGACAACGTCAACTACCAATGTTGAAAACTGATTAGCAAACTACACAAATTCATAGCAATGGCTCGTTACAAACGCTTCGTCCAACTTCAAATGGAGGTTAAAAAAATGGAAGGAACCGCTGCCCTCGTGGTAATACCAAAGGCCTGCCAAGGAATAACTGGCATCTTGATCAGGAGCATAGAAGCTCTCACAAGGCTTCAAGAATACCATCGTCAAAAAAAAAATGCGAGAACCCCATCATCCACTAAACACAACAGTCCAAAATCCGTGAAAATAATAAAACTAAATTTCCAAACAGCTCCAATGTAAAAGTTAAATGAACGAAGGTCGCCTTCTATCGATGGGCTAAATTTTCCGTATCAATCCAAGTGTAATGATTGGCAAAGATAACGTCTTGACGACATTGCAAAAATTTAAATAAAATATGCGATGAAAATGCAACCAAACAGATTTTAAACCTGGCATTACAACCCACTAAAAATAAGTGGTCAGAATCGGTGAAATAAAATTAAATGAAATTTACCTGTGATATTAAGGATGGAATAAATCACAGTAGATTTAAAACAGATAAAAATTTGCACCAAAATAAAAATATATACGTGCTCTTGAGGCATTGGTTGAGCACTGCGTTTATCAGAAAGCAAGATATCTAAGTACGAAAACATAGTGCCAACTTAAATGATCAAAAAATCCTTTCCTCTCACCTTACACGTGACTTAATAAAACCCAAGGAGATTATGAGAAAGGTGCGACAAGCGTACCTTTCATAACAGGAGTTGTTAAAGTCACAATTTCCTGTTATAGCATTTATTGGCAGAGCTGATCGCTGTTAGATCAGTTAGCATTTCTCAAAATTTGTGAGATGCACATATTGGCATCTGTATCCCTCTTTGAGGCTTATACCAATCTTCGACCCCCAAAATAGAAATTCTCCCCTAAATTCAAGATGGTGCCTGGCGCTACAGCAGTAACTTCCAGAAAACTGGATTTAGACTACTAATCGACATTCCCAACGAAGAAGGATGTAACTCACTTTTACCAATTATTCAGAAAAGCGATTTGAAAGTTTAAAAAATTCTAGAAATATTATTTTAAGCGCGAAAGAATATTACAAGTGGATGGAGGCACGCTTTAAATTGTTGTTAGCTTTGTTTTTTTTTTTTACCCATTTGTTTTTTCTCCTGATACAGAAATGCTCTTAAATAAAATTGAACGTAACTTTTGAGTTACGTCTTTCTTTGTTAGGGGTAACTTAATGGTCTCCCCCAATGATTGAAAAATAAAAATTATGTTATCGAAACAAGAAAACTACATTCCAATTGCTAATAGCCAAAGCATTGCAATATGAATCGCTAATGCAATGTAGGTACATATACTATTTTTCTATTATTTAAATAAATAAACATAATTTATATAATTTTTAAAAATTTATTTTAAATTATTATGTTCCGTTAAGAGAACTACAATAAAGTTAAATTTTATTTTCTATTGCAAGACTAAATTGTATCATTATAATAGTGTAAGTAGTGATTGCACTTACCATCTAAAAATATATAGTGTAATATAAAGTGGTATGCTAACCTTACCGTTTATGCCAAATTAAAATTTTATTCATGCAACCATATTTTACAACTTACCCTATAGATTAAAGTAATATCGAGAATAAATAACCCACTTGCATGAAATTTTACTTTATGATGTAGGGTCTGCAAGGAAATGGAAATCACCTGAAACTAAAATTTTATTGTGTTAATTATGAATTGTATAATTATATAATATACGTATATAATTCTTCTTCTTCTTTGCTTTACGGATTAGGCTTATGTAGCCTAATTATAATTATGAATTAAAATATTAAGGGGTAGTAACACTCTAGAAACACAAAAAACAGCATAATTTTAACAATTTTTTATGACTATAGTAAATCCAATAAAAAATCTGTTTAAAGAAATTTATTCTACATTTTTAAAGAATAGTTTATAATTTTTATTTCAAGTTTTTTATAAAATTGCAGCGAAAAATCGCAGCAAATAAAACCTCTTTTTATAAATAGCCTTCCTCGGCTATCAAGTTTTCTCCTTCAATTTTTGACCTTGAACAAAAACCAAAAAAAATTTCAGTTTTAAGTAAGACTATCTCAAAAAGTAAGTAGGGAAATTAAAAAATATTGTTTTTTGTAAGAATAGTGCACGATTGATTTCAAATTTTTATTTTTGTTGAAAAATTAGGTAAAAAATTGTTTATAACAAGAAAAGTTTACGATGTAACGTCAAATCCCTACGTACTTCTCTAGATAATTTAATTTTAAAGCCACAGATAAACATTTCAAGCAAATTAGTTAAGATCTGTTAAAATAATGTTGCCGGCCAATTTTGAAATTGTAGTTTTGAGATAAAGCGTTTTCAAGTTTTACATGGCATTATTTGATGAAAATTTTGTATTTATGTCTAATCTGCATTACCAGCACTACCCAATGATTTTCTATATTAATGTACTGCTTTTTTTGTTTCTTTCTGACTGACATCGAGCCTCTTTTGCAGCGTCAGACAGCAATCGCTCCGAGAACTTATTGCGGCGTGCATCAGTTTCCGCACAGATTGAACTCGATTGTCATACTAAAATATTTTTAATACTACACATACTACAGTTAAATGTACATACGGCAATTTTTTTTTGTTATATCGACAATAATTTTGCCACTTGAAACAGCTTTCGTGATCGGGGTCTACGCTAATGTACAATTGCAGAGGGATGCGACCCACTTATAAAAAATTAAAAATTTTTAATTTTCACACGTTGAATTTTGAATTTTTAAAAGTAATAAAGATGCATTTTAGTTTATTATCTTTTACCGAACGTTGTAATGCTCTAATATCGTAAACTTGAGTATGTTATTGTAACGTATGTAATGCATGTAAAAATATTAGAAATATCAAAATAAAATTTTAAGATATTGAACTATAAATAAATGTAAAAAAAAATTGCGTCCATTAAAATCCTAGAGTGTCATTACCCCTTAAATACCGAAGCATTTCGTCACCTAAATCAAGTTAAGAAAAAATTTTTACAACAATTATTTCTCGGAGCAACAACAGAACAAAAAACATTGTAAAATTTATCCATCAGAACATTTCTATTACCTCAGAATTAATTTTTGAACTTATTTTGATATTCAAATTATTGTTATTTCGCTGCCCTCTAATGCATCGAATTAAGCTACAACTCCATCATTCTCTATTAAAAGCTTACCTTACTTAATAAATTAATAAATACATTTTCGAATGTTTGAAAGTAATCCAAATTTAAATTAAGAATGCTTCGAATTTTATGGGCCTGTAAATAAATATAAATAATAAAAAATTTAATTTAAAGCAGCGACAATATTACCTCTTCTGTTGTTGTCGAACAAATTGTTACCAACATTACAATTGCAGTAAAATAACATGTAATCATATGTGCTGAAATTATTACAGAAAGAAGTGACTTACGATCATTTTTAAAATTTTGTGAGGCCATGTAGTTGATGTACGTAAGCACAGTTAAAAATACTTGAATAATTAGTAAAAGCATGAGAACTGAATACATTTTAACAATTTTTTTACTGATACTGCATAAGCGATAATGCAAAATGCCAATACTTTCATAATTTATTAGCTGTTGGATTGTTGTTGTTCTAGACCTGAAAAAATAATGAAAATATTCAATTTAAGAAATAGAAATCTAATTAAAACAAAGAAATATTTTTTTTTTATTATAGGAAGATAATAAGGTACACTTTTAATCCATTTGAGATTGCATAAAGGTACTCCTGCCAAACCAAATCGAAGATTGTTGTTGATGGCAACATTGTTCAAATGAAAACAGAGAAGTGCCCGCCCCTAAATTTTCTTTTTATCTAATCCTTGTCTGAAAGAAGTCCACCTCTCTTTTGCAGAAAACAAATTATGGTACCGAGTTTGAAAATGTACATGTCAAAGAATTTTTTCTTTATATTAAAAATGGTGACTTAAAATCTTCACAGTTATTGTTTTTTACAATTTTATTTCACTGTATAGTTTGCCCATTGTTTATACCCTTATATACTAATTAAACTCAATAAATTTCATTACTATTACTTTCAAATCTAATTCCATAGGTACTACTTAGAATCAACTTTGTATTTTGTGACAAATATTTGTTTATGACTAATCAAATTGTTCAAAGTGTTGTATTTGTGTAAATATAAATTAATTTACACTCTAAAATTAATTATTTCAAATAATGAAAATGATAATTATAATATAAAATACAAAATTCTGAAGTAGGTTTTTTTCAGAAATGCTCTATTTTCTGGATTTTAATAAACGAAACAAACCCTATTCTATCCAGATGAAAGAAACAGCTGTCGCATACAAAGAATTGCAACCTATTCGAATATGATGGTATCGAACGAGAAGCATCAATAGTTTTACAAAGTTAATTTAACATAGTTTTAAGTATTAATTTTAATTTTTAAATACATTTCTTCATTGAACCGATTATCCCAATATGTATTGTATAAATATTATGTTGAAGGTTGTTGCTTTACAAATTTAGTATTTAGTGTTTTTATATTCTGACTAGCAGCTGGTTAAATTTTGGTTGAAATTGGTTGATAGAAACTATTTCTTTTATTAAAGTATAATAATGTCTTGAATCAAGATTTCTTGTCGTACAAACGACCCATTTTGCCATGTCTATAATATTTCACCGAAAAATTAAATAAAATTCTTTCATTTAATTTTTTTTTACCCAAAAACTCAATTAATACATTTTTCTAAATAAAAACTTAATTAAAATTAAGAAAAAATATTTTAAATCATACATGATTGTTCTTCTATTAAGCCATCTAAAGCGTTCTTTCAGCAGTAGCAAAAATGTACAAAACTGTATTTCCACAAAAATAATTGAATAATCTGATAAGTTGATAATGACAATAAATAGAATTTCTTTCATATTGGGATACTTAATTTGGACATCCGCCAACAACCAACTCAACAGAAATTGAATAAGAAAGGATATCCAAGTAATTAATGCAACAAACGTTACACAATATTTCTTTCTTTTGTAAGCAGCTGTGATTATCTCGGCTTTAATAATTTTCAATTCCAATAGTTTTTTGTCAAAATCATGGAAATCATTGACAATTGCAATAATCTAAAAATTTCATATTAGAGCAAACCATGATAGTGTTTAATGTTTAATTTTACATTTTTAAAATTAGTTGTAGTTTTCAAAATTACAAAATTTGTGCTCAAAGAAGCTGTAGTCATCCTTAAGATTTGCACAAGAAAACGTATGATGGTTTCATAGTAACTAGCATACACTATTGAAATATAACGATAACAGTTGTATATTTGAAAACCTAGTAATAAAAAACACCATGCAAAATTGTAATATGAAAATTTTCGAAATTTCTTTTCATGTAATTGAAACGGAACCAAGCCAGTAATTTTACTTAAAAAAAATAGTGGTTTCAAAGTTACAAAAATATTTGTATTAATAAGTAAACCCATCTTACGGGAACTCTCATAAAATGAAATGGTTTCGTCGACCATTTTATTCTAATTGAGCTTACGGAATATTATAAATGTATAGGTGTTATATACTTTAGATGTCATGATAAAATTTAAGTAGCAATAAATTAATAACAAATTCTCATCGATTAGATTTTATGACAGGTACAACAAATTACCAATGTTTGTATTAAGTAAATTGTTTGTTTTTTTCGAATACGATTGATGTATAATCACTCAAACCTGATGTTTTAAATCATTAATAAATTCCATAATTTCTACTTGGGGTCTTATTTAAAAACAAATATGTTACTTTTAGTAAACAAGTTTTCAATTTTCCAAGTTATTTCGATTTCGTTATTTTTATTAATTTGCAGGTATTTTAGTATTGCTCGTGATTATAATTATTATATTGATATAGTTAACATATTTTTTATTTCTTAACGATTCGCGTATTTCTGGCAGCTATCATTATTTTTTTAATAAATTATCACTTCTTATGCCCGGTTTCACAAACATTCAAACTGAGATTTCGGCTTAAATTTTATAGGATTAAATAATTTAATCGCAGTTTAAACGTTTGTGAAACCGGGCATTAGAGTTTTAATGAGGAATTTAAATATTCGTTACCAGCCGAAAATGGAGTTTATTTTAAATTTTGTGTATCATAGAATTGTTACGTAATCGTGAAAAGGGAATAGTTACGTGTAGGTTACCAAGAATAACCTGTAACAACCTCAGTTTTAGGGTTAGGATTGAAGTTCTGGACTTCGAGAAGGGGACCCGTTTAGACTTACTAGTTTAGGTTTACTAAATTTGGATATTGCATCCCCTACAGTTTGTATTTTTTTTGAACATATTTTTTTAAGTAGTACCTATCTAAATGCATAATTATTATAGTCTGTCAACATTCGCTGTTAGTGTAAATTATTTCGTATTTTTGGTTTTTAGATTTTAAAATAAAAACAATTCATGTAATGTCAGCTGCGTGTGATGGTTACCAAAAAAATCGCCAAACTGTTGTTATGACAATTATTAAATGAACACAACATAATAATCTACTAGAAGCATTATTTATGCTAAATAAGTATATTAATTATATTTTTATGGCTTGTTCTCTAAAATTAGTTTGTCGTGTGACAAAATTTAATATTTGATTACCTAATGATTTTAATAATTGTGTACCGCACATAAACAATATAATATAATCATTTTTTTGTTATAAAACATTTTATATTATGGATATTTGAATGAGGTACCCTAAATAATATAAAGTTCAAAAATGTTTTCAGCCGAAGATGTAATTTCGGTTGTACGTCCAATGTTTTATTTAACCAAAATTATTGGTCTTGCTCCATTCAACTTGAATAAAAATTTAACTCACAGTTTATCAGTTTTCAATTTATTTTGGAGTGTTTTAATTATACTTCTTCAAGGGTACTTTTGTGTATATAATGCCATTAATTTTGTCTCATACAAATCAATAATTTTGACGATTATCGAAATTCTGGAATTAGCTACAAGCAGCTTAAATATGATTTTTCTTATTACGATTAACTGCATTTACTACAAAAAGGTAAAAAAATAGTATATTGTTTTACAACAATTAAAAGTACTTTTCTTAGATGAATAAATCGTACTATTTTTTTTCAAACGTTAAACATGTATTATTATATTAATAAACAATACTTTTACTGCTGGCACCAGGCGGCACTAAATTTAAAGTAAACAATCGGTGCTACTTAATTTTATCCATCGAATGACATAAAATCACGTTAGAAAATAATATATTTATATTATTTTATTAATTTTTAAATTTGAATTTTATTTAACAGATTCTGGAAATAATTTTCAATATCTCGGAATTCGATAAAACTGTAGTTCAAAAAAAAATTACAATTATCGACATGAAGTTGTCTTATAAAAATAATAGAATAAATGTGTTCCAAAGTATGATATTTATTTGGTTTGCAATGATAATCAAATTATTAATGGTCATGCTTATTTCTAATAAGTTTTCTCCGATGTTGATATTATTTTATATTTCTGATGGACTATCTTATTGTATAGTATTTGAAGAACAACAATTATATGTTTTTCTCTTCCTGGTGAAAGAGCGTTTTGTATGGTTAAACGATATAATGAAAATTCTGATTAAATCTAACACACCAAATCCTAGATCAACTTTGCTTTTTGGGTAGGTAAGTTTATACATATGTATAAGGACAATAAAATAAATATTAACAGTTTTTCTACTCTCTTAAAGCTTAAATTCCTAATTTCTAATAAACTTTTTAATCTTTGCTAACGCTTAGCCAAATAAACTTCAAATACATTTACATCCCTTTTTGCATAATACACTATTATTTATAGAGAAGAATTAGAAGTTAAGAAGAATATTATAATTCTTCGAGACATGGGAGTACTACATTACAAGTTATGTTGCATTACCAAACAGATAAACAAATTATATTATGGTCCAATCATTATTATCCTGTTGAAAGTTTTTATATCCGCAGTTGACATTTTCTTTATGGGTTTGAAGTTTAATTTTGTTTTCTCATCCTCGATATCATACCTTCAAATCGCTAATACTGCATTTAACATAATATTATTTACTGCGTTATTATTATATTTGGTAAAAATTTGTTCATCTACTACAACTGAGGTAAGTATAATATTTATTGGTTTTTATTACTGAAAGTTAATTTTATTTTTAGGCTCGAAAATTCAAAGAATACATTTTGAATATGACATACCCTGTTGTGATAAAACATCACGGATTAATCGATGTAGAAGTAAGTTAAATTAATAATGTAAGATAAATACTTTTAATAAATAGTATCTATATTACAGGTTTTCAATGTTTTGTTACAACTAACTCATCAAAACCACTCTTTCACTGCAGGTGGATTATTTCTTATAGATGAGAGACTAATTTACATGGTAATCATCTGTTATCAACTTTTAGTTACAGTTGACCACCTAGTATATTTGGTGTACATAATTTAGGAAATGATTTGCAACTGTTAGCAAATTTGTGTAATTGTTTGCAAATGTTTGCAAATTTTGCAAATATGCGTAAATGTTTGCAAATGCCTGTAAATTTTTGTAATGCTCACAAACTCACAAAATAGTTCTTATTTTAAATACATTAAAGATTTTAGAGACATAAAACACCATGTTTTCAAAATATTCTAACGATGTTGGAAATAACTTTTTTCGGTGTGCGGGAGGCTAAACAATTGTCTAACAGGAACTACAATTGAAGCTTTCTGAATTACAATTGGAAAAAATGTAGTACTAAGGAAAAATTTATTTAGAAAAGGAATTTTCAAAAGTTGTTTTTTTAAATTTATATGTATAATATCGATTTTAAACAAAGATGGGGAGACCCATGGAGCCTAACCCTAGCATACATCTTTTATTTCTTCATTTTTACTTTATCATGTTTTATGTTAATTTTGTTGTATTTTACCAATTTCTTAAACTTTTGTTTTATTTTGTCCATTTCGTTATTATTATCATTTCATTATAATATAATAATAAGGTAATTTGTAAGCATTTGTCTACATGGGGGGGGGGGTCGGGGGGTCGTCTTTAAAACATCATTGAATTAAATTATATTACATTTTTACCTGCCTCGTAAGATAACGTATCAACTTAATTATTAGAAATGCAATCTCAATAAAATTGTTATATAATTGGGTGTAAATAATTTTATTTTGGTTACAGATGTTTGGAAGTATTATATATTATTGTATCCTGGTAGTGCAACTTGATTTAACAATTTCTGGTAAAAGTATCAACTAAATATATAACATAGTATGTACTCAACGCAAAAGTATTTAGAAATACTGAAATAATTCTTTTAGTATAATTACGTGCAGAAGTATGTGTGTTGATGTAAATTTCATGAATAATGAATTAAATATGTGATTTTAAAAATGGTGTCATCACTGTTAATGTTATTCTATTTCTTATTCGATAATCTTCATAGATTATGTTTGTAAATCATAAAATTGAGGTTCTATGATGTATTGAATAATATATTTATAAAAAAATTTGCATTAAAATAGTAAATATTTTTTTTTTATTGAATGAATGAATACCGTAGCAACAACGGGTAGATAGTGAAATCGGGTCGAGGTAAGAAACCCGTTTTCGAAAATACACTTTGCCCTATAAAAATGGTTCAACCAAACGTAAGAGCATAACAATATGAATCTTTTAAGGTGAGGATGAAAGTTGTCGGACTTGTAATAAGGTCACAATTCAAATTTGAAAATTACAATTTTCCCTTAAGAATAACATGTAAGTGAATTATTGCGAGGTATGACGTCATTAGGCGGTCATTCTATCACCAGTCCGTGTGCTGCGCCCGGGTTAACACTGACTAGTGGTGGAGAGATACCAGTCGCTCTCTGAGATCCGTCGCGTCAACTTCCAAACTTTTCGAGTTGGGGCTACTTGGGGGATGTTTTTAGTAAGCAAAGCGCGTGGTAAGCGCAGTAAGCCCCCGGTCGCTTCGAGCGCTCCGAGCGGTTTTAACAGTGCAACTACATCAAGAGTCGAAATTACATAAAAAGTAATTTTTTTTCGAAATTTATTGTGCGATCACAAATTTTATTTTTTTATTGGCTAATTACACCATTATCTTTCATAATTCGTTGTAAAACCGAGATTCTGATATATTTACTGTCGCCACAACCTATTTTAATTTCGATGGGCGGGGTTACCCTTCAAATGGGCCAATGAGTAAATTGCATTGTTAATAAATTTTTAAAGCCGTTTTTTTCAAAATTGGGAGAATAATCTGCAAATTTAACTTTTTTATACGCTAATTGGACCCTCGTCTTTTAGAATAGACTTTAAAAATGGTCAAAATTGGATGACGGGTTTCTTACCCGTTCCCGTGAAATCATTATATGACTAAGTCCAAAGGATTACGTCGTTCTTACTTGTAGCAGGTCAAGGAAACTTACAGTTTCAGGGTTTGGATGTTGGATTATTCAGTTGTTTGTGAATTACTTTGTTGGGGTAATATGAGGGCACCTTGGCAATTATATTTTCGAAAGATTTGTATTTTGGCTTTATTAGTGGCACTTGCGGCACACCAAAACCCATAGGTTCAAACAAGCTTCAAGATTGTCTTGTATATTATGATCTTGTTTTCGGTCGATAATTCAGAATTCCTTCCTGGTAGCCAGTACGTTTTGGATAATTATAAGTTTAATTATATTTTTTGTTTTTATGCCTCAAGCCCAATTAAGTCTGCGATCTAGATGTACACCCAAATATTTGACTTCTTCGGCTTGTGGGACCATTGCATGGTTAATTGTTACTACAGGGCAAGCTTTACTTCTTAGTGTAAAAGTTATATGGATAAATTTGGTTTGATTTATTCCTATTCTCCATAGTTTGAACCACTTACAGATTTTTTTAGATGAGCTTGTAGGAATCTCTGCACAAAATCTCAAAGTAAGTTACCTTATCAAAGGCCTGAGAGACATCCAAGAAAACCGATTAGCAATATCTTTTAGATTCTAGGTCAGATCTTATTTTTGTCGCAATAGAGATGTTGCATGATTTTTGAAGTATTTTTTTTTTATAAACTTTAGATGCTGGTAAACAACACTGCATAGATAAAAAGTTCAGGAGACCTTCAGTTTTCTCAAAAAACATTTATAAAAAATGATTTTTGAAACCGTGTTTTTAGCGCGAAAGACGTTACAAACTATTTTTTTTAACAACTGACAACACAGCAAATGCAGTTTGAGTTGATAATGTAACCTATAAACAGTTTGTGTAAAAATTGAAAAATGAATTTTAAAAAAACACGGAAAACTCGGCATAAACCATTTTTCCCATAATGGGGAAGTTTCCTAAAAAAAAATTTACGTTTTTTTTTCAAATTATAAAAATAAATCAATTATTAAGGGACCCCTATTCGACGGTTTTTCTGGAAGATTTTCGAAAGCCGTAAAAAATCGATTTGAAATTCAAAAAACAATATGGCCGACATTTGTAGGATTTTGATATGTTGCAACGTCGCAAGTTCGAAATCTAAATATATTCCTTTTCGATAATACACACGTATTGACGTATACATGTGAAAGACAGAGACAAAATTATTCGTTGTATGTGAAACATGAGATTGTTTTTAATTTTGACAAACGACAAACATAGAAACGTCAAACTATATTGTTTGCATTTGAAATTCGTTCATTTTAATAATATTCTAAATATTCTTAAATTAAAAATGTTTAAAGTTGACGTTGGATTTGAAAAAGCCAACTCTAATAATCTTCCACGCATTACATCAGTTATGATTACTGATTTTTTTGCGAATAACACCAAATATTTAAGTGTCGAATCTCGAGGGGTAAAATATGCTAGGTAAATTTAATTTCAAATTTTGTTGTTTATTATTTTTTATTTGATATATTATTTAGATCATCCAGACAGTCTTATGGAGATTCTGCAGTCGGATACGTACAAGTGAAACTTGATGATAACTACAAACTAAAATGTGGACAAAACTAAACTCAAATAATAACAAACGTAACTGTCAAATGACTACCGGTGAAAATTAAAAGCAATCTCATGTTTCATACACAACCTATAACTTTGTCTCTGTCTTATACATGTTTATGTCAATGTGTGTATTATCGAAAATGGATATATTTAAATTGCAAACTTGCGACGTTGCAACATATCAAAATCATACATTACGCCGCCATTTTTTTTTTTTACTTTAAAGTCGATTTTAGGCTTCTTAATGAATAAATTTAGAAAAATGATCAATGAACCACAGGCTCAAATACGTTTAACTTTCATTTTATGAAAAGACCCAAACTGAGGAAACTTCCCCATTGTTTGTGACTACAGTTTGTATTAAAATAAATATTATATTATTAAAAAATACAATTTAATTGGTAAACGTTATATTGTTTGCAACTGTCAAATACATGTCAAATATTTAACTGTCAGGTCTTTGCGACGTTGTAAAATTTCCATAAAAACGTTCGGGATCACGCGTATGACGTCAGAGGTGTAATCGGCTGACCGATTCATTTTTGAATTTCAAATTTGGTTTTCTCAGCGCAGACCGCATTTCAAAATTTTTTATTTTGGTTATAAATTTCATTTGATATTATTTTCAAGAATTAATAGGAGTTATCACTAAATTTGATACCATGCAACATCCCTATTCTATAAACCTGATCAATGATGGAGTGTTTTTGCCTAAATTCAAACCGGTGATTTGGTAGGATTTTGTTTTTAACAAGCAGGGGCTAAAGTTTTTGCAAGAATATCTTTTCGAGAGTAAGGGAATAATAGTATATTATACACCAAGGTAGTGAAGATAGTGTTATAACCCTAGCGCCTGATTAAATCCCAAGGTGCGTAGCACCGCGGGATTTAAGGCGCGGGTTATAACACGCTTCACTACCGTGGTTTATATACAATTTTTCCACTACTAGGATTGTTTACTCTTATAATAATAATTGTTAATGAATAAAGTAAATCGTTTTAATTATTTATTTCAAATTATAAAACAAATGATAGTTTTTGTTTTGATGTTGACACTTGCTTGAAAATGTTTAATTAATTTTGACATAAAGGTTACATTAAATATTTTGATATTTATAAGTTTTGCGAGTGTTTTTAAAAATGAGTGAAAGTTGTACACCACCCGAAATGAGAGAATTGTTGAATCAGTGGCAGACAAGCTACTGCCGGAAAAATCCAAGACTCTTTATATGAAAGCTTATGTAACATTTAAAAATTGGTGCAGTGCGCGAAGTGTGGTTATAATATCTGAAAATGTACTGTTAGCATATTTCCAAAGTTATGCCAATGATAAAAAAGCTTCCACTTTATGGGCACATTATTCTATGTTAAAATCAACTCTTTCTTTAAAGGACAACATAGACATTTCAAAGTTTTTCAAATTAGTTGCGTTCTTAAAACGCCAAAATGTGAATTACCGTGCTAAGAAGTCTTCCGTTTTCAGTCAGATGCGATGAGCTTTGCAATTTGCTTCTTTCTGATGTTATCATAAAAGATGATATGATTATTATAAACATTCGTAATAGTAAAATGGTTCATCTAGAAAATTTGTTGTTATGGAACCCTTTGGATGAAAATTGTAAAACATATTTAAAAATTAGACCAACTTCCGACATGCAAAATTATTTATTAGTATACGCAATGGAAAAGCTACAAAGCAAAATATTGGTCATAATACAATAGGGCAAGTACCAAACAAAATTGCAATGTATTTAAATTTGCAAAACCCTGCGTCTTACACGGGTCATAGCTTCCGAAGAACTTCAGCCACAATATTAGCTGCTAGCGGTGGAAATATCCTGCAGTTGAAACAACATGGGGGTTGGAAGTCATCTACGGTAGCCGAGGGCTATATAGCTGACTCACTCGGTTAAAACGAGCATAGCTCGTATGGTCCAAAGCCAATCAACATCAATTAATCAAATAAGAAATTTTGAGCGTTTTGAAGTGTTTTAAACTGTAGTTACAATAGCACGGAGATTGTAAATTTTCTAATGGAGTAAAGGTTATACAAGTTTGCGAACGACTACTTCTAACGATAGAATAAATTTGCACATCGAAGCGCATAAATTTTTTCATGATTCTGTTTCGACCACTAATTTCTTTAATATCTTCACAATCCAGTTATCCTACAATTGAAAATATACAGATTTTTAATAATATTAATGTAACAAAAACACTTACCAAACAAAAAAATTCTATATCGAATAAAAACTAGTGAACGTGGAATGCAAGTAAATAGATGTTGACGAAAACTATTTTGTCGAAAATGTACTATTTGTAACGATAATTGATTGTAATAATTATTAATAATCGATTTAAAAGAGTTTTCAGTTGTTACTTCATGCTGTCATGAGCTGTCATAATTCATAATTCTCATTTCGCCTAATTGCTAAACGTCACAAAATTCCAATTTAATCAACATTTTAAATATCAAATTAATCTTATTTATAGACCGATTTTAATTATTTAAACACTATTGATAGAATTTCTTGGTTATGCTAATTCGTTTTACACATAAATTTTCTTTCAAAATGGCCCGAAGTTTCCGGACTACGCATTTATGTTCATTATTAACTACTAGTGAATAATAAAATATTATTCACCTCAGGTGATAGAAGGCGTGGTTCACAGTTCGATTACTTACGTTGAAATGATAGTGTTTATGGCTAGTAGTGGAAAACTGATTTATCTATAATTATGATGACCATAATAATTTGAGAAAGATTTCATTGTAGGAGAAAATAACCCACCCTCAAAATGGCATTAAATGTCATGGTCATCATTATGATACCGGAATCTGGTAGTTCCTATAATACCTTACCCGTAACAAGGTCATATCCTGGTGCTTTTTTAGAAGAAATTTGGTGGCGAATAATATTATCCGCTTTTTTGACTTTCTTGATTGGTAGTGCCATCTAATAAGGAGCATTAAGGAATTGGTAGATAAAGTTTTCTTGTTTGGGGTTACACTCTCTTGGCAGAGGCGAGAATACACTTGAAAGATGTTCGGCAAAGGTGTTCGCCTTCTCCTTATGACTTCTTGCCACGTTATTTCATTTGATGAGAGGAATATGTACCTGAGACCTTGTAAGTTTTTGGTAACTTTCCATAGCAAGTATTCCGTGTTTTTGTTGGCGTTAGATCTTGTAGCTCCAAGTACATAGAAATTATAGAATATAATATTGCTTTTTAAAACATCTGGTTTGACTGATTATCTTCAATCAATATCTAATATTTTTGGTACTATTTGTATTCGAAAAGACAATCAATATGCTTAATACAAACATTGGTAATAGGTCATAACTTGGAAAAAATCTAATCGATGAGAAGTTGATATATTAATTGCTATTTAAATTTTATGATGCCACCTAAAGCATACGATACATATAGTTCCTATACATTTATAATATTCTGTAAGTTCAATTAGAAGAAAATTTTCGACGAAATCATAACATTTTAAAAATGTCTTTACCTAGTAATTCAAATATATTTGCAGTTTTAAAACCACTATTTTTTTAACTAAAATTACTGGCTTAGCTCCGTTTCAATTACACCAAAAGAAATTTCAAAAATTTTCATATGTAAATTTTGCTTGGTGTATTTTATTACTAGGTTTTCAGACATACTACTGCTACTGTTTTATTTTCAACGTGTATTCTAAACCCCATGAAACCATCATACGTTTTGCTGTGGAAGTTTTAAGGTCGACTGTAACTTCTTTGAACGCAATAATTATAATTTTGAAAACTATAATTAATTTTAAAAATGTAAAATTAAACGCTATCATAGTTTCCTTTTCTAACATTAAAGTTTCAGATTATTGCAATTATCAATGATTTCCATGATTTTGACAAAAAATTATTGGAACTGAAAATTATCAAAACCCAGATAATCACAGCAGCTTATCAAAGAAAGAAATATCGTGTAACTTTTGTTACATTAATTACTTGGATATCCTGTGTTATTCGCTTTCTGTTGGTGGTTTTTCTAATTGAAAATCTTAATATAAAAATAATAATATCTGTTGTATTTACTAGCTTATCAGATTATTTAATTATTTTTGTGGAAATACAATTTTGTACATTTTTGCTATTGCTGAAAGAACGCTTTAGATGGCTTAATAGAAGAACAATCATGTATGATAAAACATTTTTCGATTATCCGTAAGTGAAGTTTAAAATATTTTTTTTAATCTTAATTATTTATCTAAAAAATTTATTAATTGAGTTTTTGAATCAAAGAATGGATTTTGATTTAGTTTTTGATAAAATATTAATAACGCTGTAAAAGTGTTCGAAAAAACAATTCAAAGCAAAATTAACTAAACGCATTAAACACTAAAGTTGGTTCTGACAATCCTGTTAGTTTTTAATGATATTTTTATTAAGGAAACGTTTATAGAAATGAAGCAATAACCTTCAATAAGAAATCAAATTTGTTCTGATAATCGTGAAATACCCCAATGCCACTTTTGTCGTACAAATTATTATTTCATAATAATAGAAACTTAACTTACGTAACAATTTTGCGTTTGCAAGATAGTCGAGTGTACGTAAAACTTGGGCGAAGAATATCAGACTGACGCATGTCAAAACATGAGAGCGCTGTCATTAGTCGTTTGGTTACTACAGCAGCGTGAAGTTGGTAAGACTTCGCGAGCCAACTTTTGTAAAAAAAAATGATTTTGTTTTAATCAGATTTCCATCTCTTAAATTGAAAAAAATGTCATAAATTGAATACTTTCATTATCTTTTCAGGTCTAGAACAGCAACAATCCAACAGCAAATATTTAATTATGAAAATATTGGTATTTTGCATTATCGCTTATGCAGTATCAGTAAAAAAATTGTTAAAATGTATTCAGTTC
Organism: Lycocerus yunnanus; assembly: GCA_036346125.1. Classification (NCBI taxonomy): domain Eukaryota; kingdom Metazoa; phylum Arthropoda; class Insecta; order Coleoptera; family Cantharidae; genus Lycocerus; species Lycocerus yunnanus. The sequence continues at coordinate 29,253 of JARFIX010000372.1, read as the reverse complement.
TCATGCTTTTCCTAATTATTCAAGGATTTTTAAATATACTTACGTACATCAACTGCATGGTTTCGCAAGATATCACAAATGATCGCACGTCGTATCTCACTGTAATCTTTTCAGCGCATATGATTGCATGTTATTTTACTGCAATTGTAATGTTAGTAATAATTTGTTCGACAACAACGGAAGAAGTAATATTGTCGCTGCTTTAAAATAAATTTTTTGTTAAGTGTATATTTGTATACAGGCTCATAAACTTCGAAGTACTCTTAGTTTCAATTTGGATCACTTGAAAACATCAGGAAATGGATTTATTAATTTATTCATTAAGGTAAGATATTAACTGGAGTTGTATGTATTGGCTTAATTCGAAACATTAGAGGCCAGTAAAATAATATAGTCAATGAATATTTAAATATCAAAATAAGTTCAAAAATTAATACCGAGGTAATAAAAATGTTTTGGCGGATAAATTTTACAATTTTTTCGGAATCTAGTTAGGGTTTAGCTCCGAGCAACAAATACACTTGGATTTGCTCCGAGATATAATTATTGTAAAAATACTTTGTTGATATTTAAAAAACTTAATTTAGGTGACGAAACGCTTCGGTATTTCATATTTTAATGTATTTTTAATATAATAACTATGTATTACATTTTCGTTATAGAGATTTTTGACCGCTCGTAACACAATAATATTTAAGTTTCAGGTGATTTGCATTTCCTTGCAGACGATACATCACAAAACAAAATTTCACGCATATGGGTTATTTATTCTCGACATTAATCTAATTCATAGGGTAAGTTGTAAAATAATAAATAAAATTTTAATTTGGCATAAATGGTAAGATTAGCATACCACTGTATATTATTATATTTTCAGATGTTGAGTGCAATCACTACTTACACTGTTGTAATGATACAATTTAGTCTTGCAATAGAAAATAAAATTTAACTTTAATGTAGTTTTCTCAACAGAACACAATTATTTAAAATAAATTTTTAAAAATAATTTAAAATGCGTTTATTTATTTAAAAAGAGGAAAGTAATATACCTGCATTACATTAGCGATTATTTGCAGTGCTTTGGCTAGCTGTTATTTAATGTAACCAGAGGGTAGTTTTTTAGTTCAGTCTTATTTTTTAACAATGGGTTACCAGAGAGCAACCGCTTGTGAAAAATGCGCTATAGTATATCTACATTTTAAATTGCATAAATTCGAAACCATAATTATCATGAATTTAGGGAAAATTTGTTTTCATGAAATAATTTGACCATTTTCAACATTTGACTGAAAATGGTGATAATCAAACTTATTGGAAATTTATACTTCCATAACTTTGATCATTATTGTTTTTCTTCTACGATCGATATTTTTCGACTTAAACCTAAAAAGAACATAATAAAATTATTGCAATAATTATTCATTTATTTTAAACTTTATAGCATAAAAAACATACTGAAAATTTTGTGCACCTCAGAGTCGTGAAATTTTAAAACCAGTAAAGGTAGCACAGAATGCGAGGGGTTAACCGCTGGTGAAGTTTTTTGTACACATCTAATGAAGTACATGAAGTACTGGGGCGAGGGGGTGTAGAACATCTTCCAGTGCACAAATTTTGGAATAAAGAACATTTCAGAACATGCAGAACCCCAGACCGATTAGTTTACTTTTTATCAGAAGAAAACTGAAGATCTCCCGTTGCAGAAACACTGGAGGGTGTTCCACACCCCAGACCCCACGGTTTAAATAATTTATTTTTATTAAAAGTGAATTAAATATTTAAGCATATCTCAAGTTGGGGCCGGTTAAGAATCCCGAATCGGGATTTTTACCATTTTTGAAGTGGATTATGAAAGCCGAGGGTCTAAATAGCACATAAAAAAAATAAAATTTGCGGTCGGACGAGGGGATTTTGAAAAAAAAGGCTTTAAAGTTTATATGTAAAGTAGCAATCTCATTGGCTCTTCGTAACCATAACCCCGCCCACCGTCATTTATTCATACAAAAGCACTTGAAATTGTGATTTTAAACCAGTTGTAAAGCTACGATCATCATGAATGTTTCTAACATCGAAGATATAGTGAAAATTTTCGACATCGGCGAAACCGAAGTGGTTGAATTGCTGCAGCAATTGCGTTTCTTGCCTTTGAACATGAGATGTAAAGTTCGAGCTTGCAGGCGTTACTGCAATATCATTAGGTCTACAGACTATTTTCTGAATCATTGCTTCAAATGCCCTGGTTGCAAGAAGCGGTACCGCCTAATCGAGAATACATTCTTTGCCGACCATAACCTGCCTCCGAAGAGCGTGTTCTACGTTATGTGGCTGTGGGCGTGCAATACGAGGGCTGGGGTAGCCGCGTCCATAGTTGGTTTTAGTCGCCAAGCTGTGTACCGGCTATACCAATCCTTCCGAGCTACATGCGCTTGGACGCTGATGACTAACCCGATTCTCCTTCAACTCGGGGTCCGGGGCAGGTCGTACAGATCGATGAGTCGGTCATAACTAAGCGCAAAGGTGGTGTTGGCCGGGTACCCCGCCAACAACAGTGGATTTTAGGTTGTATAGCACGTTGGAAGGTAGAGGTATCGTGCTGTACATCTCTAAAAGGATGCTGCTACGTTAAGACGACTTATCTTAAAGTACGTAAGACCTGGTACCGAAATTTGGACCGATTGTTGGAGGGGTTATTCGGGTTTAAATCACCTCGATGGCGTATCACCCTACATTCACAAAACGATAAACCATAGCTCTAATTTTGTGGACCCCGTTACCGGGACATGCACAAACAGGGTTGAAGGGTATTGGTCGAGCCTAAAATGTACTGTCGCCGATTAGGGTATTATCTTCCACCATGCTACCCAGTCATTTGAAGGAATTTATGTGGGTATCTATTTTCGGACGTACACCCAGGAAAGGTTCGAAAATATGGTAATGCAAACTACCGAGAGATATCCAGTTTAATTATTTTCCAGAGCCGCTGGGAGAATTAAAATCGGCCCTTTCAGGGCCCCAATTAATTTAGAATGGGGTTTTATTTTTGTGTGAATTCGTGTCTGATGGGTTGCACTGTCAAAACCTATTCTCCGCACCGCCCTCGCCCTCCGGGGCTCGTACGGGCTCCGAACGGTTTTGACACGTGCTAAACTCATTAAAACATCCCTTAAGCGCCTCCAACTCGAAAATTTTGAAAGTTGACGCGACGGATCTCTGAGAGCGACTGGTATCTCCCACCACTAGTCACTGTCGACCCAGGCACAGCACACGTACCGGCAACAGAATGATTGATACCTTTTCATCTTAATACACTTACATGTATTTCTTATGGGAAAATTGCAATTTTCAAAATTAAATTGTGGCCTTATTACAACTCCGACAAGATTGATCCTCACCTTAGAGAGCATGTATTTTTGTGTTCTTTCGTTTGGTATAGCCATTTCTATAGGAAAGTGTATTTTCGAGTTCGGGATTCTTAACTCTAGCCCTCAAGTTTATTAAAATTAGCAATGGTCAAGTAAATGTGTTTAATTCGTAATCTGACAATTAATTATAAACTACCTAATTATAAATTCCGTACTCCTGGGAGGTAGATCTCTGCAACAGGAGAGTTCAGTTTACTTCTGATAAAAATAAACTACTTGATCCGGGGGCGGGGAGTGAAACACCCTCTAGTGCCTCTGCAACGGGAGATCTTTAGTTTACTTCTGATAAAATAATCTACTCAATCCGGAGGGTCTGGGGTATGAAACACCCTCCAGTGCTCAAATTTTGGTATTTCTGTAAGTCTCAGAAATTGAAAATCTCTGATACTGAAAGTATCGATTAATTACTGCTGAATTCTATGAAGGACAAAGAAGTATGGAGAATTATGATGAAGTACGTGAAGTGTGAAGTTAATTGTACACGATTTCCTTTAGCGGTTGACCCCTTGACAGAATCTTACTCCCAAAGCTAACTTAGACACTTGAGTTATAAACACAAAAACAACAATGATCCAAATAAACTAAAATTTGATCCAACTAAGGAATTCAGGAGCTTAGAAACAATATGCCCAAACCAGCGTGCAGAAGTAGACGACCAGATTCAAGATGGTAGTGGCGTCACAATTCTTAGAGCTAATAAATTACCGGAGCTATTTATGCTTCCAAGAACATGAAACTGAAGCTAATCCAAATCGTAATTAATAAAAAATATAAGCATAAGCCAAAAGTAAATTAAAACACACTTATATTATACTCTGATGATTCCTATACGTAGTCAGGGTAGGTAAGCTAAAAGGAAGTGATTCGTATCCTAATTCACAATATTCAAACCACGCTCAAAAACCCAACAAAACAAAAATTTTAATTTACACAATATTAATGTAACAATGGGTTCGGTAACGGTTAGGTACTTATACCTTTGATTTTTTGTCTATTAAAAAACAAAATACAAGACACATATCGTAACTAATTTCCAAAGTAAGTAGAAATTTGATCAATAGTTAACTAACCCTGACTCAAAAATACACATTTTCTTATAAAAATTGCTTCACCAATTGAAATAACAAAAAAATACAAGCTCTTAAAGGTAAAGATGAGGAGAATTAAATTTTAAAAAACTACATGTATATTTTTATAAAAAATACATTCAATCACTAGTGCGTGCGTTGTAGGTGGGTCAACAGTCACAAGTGGTTGGAAGCTACCAGTCGCTCCATGATATCTGTCGGGTCAACATCCACACTTTACCAAGTTAAACCGTTCTAGGAAATATTTTCAATAAGTAAAACGGCTTGAGCGGCCGAAGTCGCTTTTGACAAACCCAACTACAACAAATCTCGAATTCCCACTAAAAGTTTATTTTTTCCAAAATTTGTTGACCGACCACAAATTATATTTTTTTATCTGTTAATTAGACCTTCATGTTTCATAATTCATTTTAAGATCTAGATTCGGGTATCTTAACTGTCGCAACGACGTATTTTAATTTAGATGGGCGAGGTTTTGCATTCTACATTAATTTTTCAAGTCGTTATTTATTACTGTTGATTTTGAATCTTTTCATTTGAAAAATTTGCATTTTTTCTTTTGAATTTGCATTCATGCGGGCTGAAAATGTTAAGCATGGTAACTGTTATGCAAATAAATTTAGAACCTTACCTATTCAACTATTTAAGGTTTCCTTACCTTGGCAGTTAATCTAAACTTTCAGTTTTGACGTGTAAATAATATAAAATCCTTGCTTTTCGTTGTTTTTGTTTCGATTGTAATTGAAACCTTAGTTTGAGAAAAATTGTAAATAAAAACCTAGCGGCGAGAAAATAGCATTCTCTACCAATTTTCCGGTGAGGTTAAAAGTTCTTTTTTGAATTTTTTGAAAAGTTTAATATTAAAACGAAATAAAACATACACATTTGTAAAACATAGGAATTAACCCAATAAGAACCGGTGGAAAGGTGTTAAATAGTGAAGATTTTTGAAATTATTTCAACTTTAACGGGAATTGATAAGACGTCATTGAAGATCATATGAGTTTGTTCCAATTTTCGAAATTTCATCACACACCAAGTTATTAACTTATCCGTGGGGAATCCTATTTGGTATTTGGATCGGTTTTATCTATTTGGAATTGAATTTTTTTTTTCGATTTTTGAGTAGGAGAGCAATGTTTACTGCTCACCATCTGGAGGTATTTTCTGTTATCTTGGCTAGTGCACCAGTAGGAGTAGCTTGCAGTTTTGTTATCATATTGTAAATAATTTATTGCTTTTCCACCTGTCTTTTCAGATTTACTGAATTGATATAGATGTATTTGTGTCTTGATTTTGATTTTAGTCTGCTAATTCATGGTTAAACCCGTTCACCACTGTATGACTTGTGATCCAAAGGGTAGCTGCTGTCCAGAGGAGAATTTGATCAAAAAGGTGCTGAAAAGTGATTAGAATTTGGGGTAAGCGCATTTACAAATTTGCAAATTTGGTTCAAATAAAACAAATTTGATTCAAATGAAAACAGATTTGGTTAAAATGAAAACAAATTTGGTTTAAGTGAAAACAGATTTGGAGCAAATAAAAACAGATTTAAATCAAGTGAAAACAAATTTGAAACATTGGAAATACAATTGGAACAAAATGAAAACAAAATTGAAAATATAAAAAGATTTGGGGCAAATGAAAACAAATTTGGTTCAAATAAAACAAATTTGATTCAAATGAAAACAGATTTGGTGCAAATAAAAACAGATTTGGTGCAAATGAAAACAAATTTGATGCAAATGAAAACAGATTTGGTGCAAATGAAAACAGATTTGGTGCAAATGAAAACAGATTTGGTGCAAATGAAAACAGATTTGGAGCAAATGAAAACAGATTTGAAACAAGTGAAAACAAATTTGGAACATTTGAAATACATTTGGAACAAAATGAAAACAGAATTGAAAATATGAAAACAGATTTAGAGCAAATGAAAACAGATTTTCTACAAATGAAAATTATGAATTTAAATATTTATTTTTATGAAATTTCAACAATATATTCCTGCCGTAATTATGCACCATAATACCATTCCACAAGGTTTGCAGATCCAAGATGTTCATGTGGCATCTCTTAAAGTGCAATATCGGAGATTCTTGGTTGTAATTACGTATATCTTACATTTGACGTTTTACTGAAGATTTAAAGGAACTCCATAGAAATTTGATAGGATTTAATAGGTAAGAGTAAGGAGCCAGACGCACTACTATTTCGATGTCTTCTTCTGGTGTAAGCACACTCTCAAGATTCAATGCACGGAGGCGCGATCTCTATATTCTAAAGTTTTCATTTACTTTAAATCTGTTTTCACGTTTTCAATTGTTTTCATTTTGTTCTAAATGTATTTCAAATGTTCCAAATTTATTTTCGCTTGTTTCAAATCTGTTTTCATTTGCTCCAAATCTGTTTTCATTTGTTCCAAATAATACTGTAAAAGATAATTAAACCTTAAAAGTATTTAATTTTACTTTTTTATAATTAATAGTAGTTTTCAAAATTGCAATTACTATGCTCACAGTAACAAGTATAAAGCCTTCATTGTGATTAATATATAAATAAATAATTGTAAATTTTTTTTAATTTCTTTCCGTTTAATTGGAACGGTGCTAAGCACCTAATTTTACTTAAAAGTGTTAAAAACATAATAAATATAAATTCGGATAATTTATTATTATTATTATTATTACAGCATTTCATTCCTGACGGAATTTCTGCTATCTCCGTGGAGATTTTAACAAAACCTCCACGGTTTTTTGGGGTGGTTTAGTCCCCATTTACTTTACTTTTCAATTTCACAGTCTAATATCCGATTTTGCCTCATTTGTTATTCTTTTCCATGTTTTTCTGTCTGTCACTTTCCTTCTCCAGTCTTAAACCCCTCATCTTTCTCACGTCTTCCATCACTTGGTCCCACCACCGAACCTAGGCCTTCCCTTGTACGGTCCTCCATTGGCTTCCATTCTGTAATCTTTTTGCAATTGCTTTTTCATCTCCTCTCATCATGTGCCCGAGCCATTTCATTCTCATAGATTTTATTACTCTCACGATATCCTCATTTCCCATCTCTCGCAGTATCTCGAAATTCATCATGGGTCTGTGTTCATTTATCTTCTTTGGTCCTAAAATTTTCTCAATATTTTCCTTTTGAAAATTTGCAATTCTTCTTCTTCCTTCTTAGCTACACATAGGGTTTCTGCGGCATATGTAAGTACTGGTCTTATTAGCGTTTTGTAAACTTTTATCTTAGTTGTTCTTGATAAGTTTTGTCACCCAACAATTGCTTGTTAGCATAATATACCCTATTGCCTAAGTGTGTTCTTCTTTTTATTTCTTGTTGCCTTTCATTTTTGTTATTCACTTGTGTTCCTAGATAATTAAACTCATCTACTTCCTCATATATATGATTGTCTATCTGCAATCCCGTTTTTCATTTTCTTTTGGACATTTCATGTATTTGGTCTTATCTCTGTTAATTAATAATCCCATATGTCTCGAGGTTTCTTCTATTTTTTTGAAGGTTGCTGTTAATTTTCTTTTCGTTCTCGATATGACCACTACGTCATCTGCGTATGCCATCACCTGTATCTCACTGTTTATTATTGTTCCTGTAGCTTCGAGTTCTTTGATGATTTTTTCGAGAATTAGATTGAACAATGTTGAAGACATTGCATCTCCCTGCCGCACCCCGCTATTTACTATGAAGCTCTTGGTTTCACCATTGGAAGTTTTAATGCTGGCTGTGGTTTCCTCCAGAGTTATTTTGGTCATTCTGATTAATTTGTTTGGAATATTAAATTCTTGCATAGTTTCTATCAGTTTATTTCTTTTTATTTTGTCAAATGCTTGTTTGAAATCGATAAACATCATGTATATGTCTATGTTGTGTTCATAGCTTTTTTCTATAATTTGTTTCAATACGTGTATTGCATCAATTGTCGATCTTCCTTCAGTAAAACCGCATTGATATTCTCCAATTATTCTTTTTGTATAATCTTTTAATCTTTTGTTTATCAACATTGACAATATCTTATACGCGGAGTTTAGCAGAGTAATGCCTCTATAGTTCTCGCAATTCTCTACATCTCCCTTCTTCTTTATGGTCACTATTATGCTCTCTCTCCATTGTTTGGGCATTTTTTCTTCTAGCCATACTTGTTTTATTATTTTAAATAATCTCTCGTGTAACATTTCACCTCCATACTTGAGCAATTCCGCATTCAGACCATCTTTACCGGGAGATTTTCCATTTCTGAGCTTATTTATTATTTCCACCTACCTCTCATATGTTGGTTCATCTACTAGTTGGACTTCCTCACTTATTTCTTCACATTGGTCACCTTCCTCCACCACAGTTAGCAGTTTCTGAAAATGTTCTATCCATATTTGTTTTACCTTCTCTACGTCAAACATAATTGTGTTTCCCAAATTTACAGAGTGAGTTGTTGGCTAAATAATAATATAAAATTCAATAAAGAGAAGTTGCGTTTATTAAAATAATAGTTTTATATTTTATTGTCAATACTTAAATAATACACGAATATTAATATGAAGTCGCCGTCATTTATATTTTATTATAATTACTACTTCTGCCTATGAAATTATTGTAGACGTATTATTAACTTTTATTTCTATTTCAAATACAAAAAATAGTACTTCAAAAATATTACAGTTATTAGTACTAAAATAAATAACAAGAAACTTAAGTCAATCTAACAATAAATATTAATGGTAGTAGTAATAAATAATTGTTTACAACAAAATTCATCTTAAACTTATTGGAAGTAAACAAATTTAACACTTACGAGTATTTAAAATTAATAAAATTAATGCGAATTTAAATTCAAGTGATATAAAACATTTCAGATGATCATACTAACGTTTAAGCGCCGATAAATCAACCAATCAAAATTTTTCCAAGTTTTCAGGAAGGGGACAACTTGTTAGATTTTGCGAGACCAAGACACTTCCTTTTTTTTAGCAACGGTTGATAAACTACTATCTTTCAATACACAAAATTGTAAAATACAAATTACATTTTTAATAAAAATTTTGAAACAAATATTAAGCAAGTGAATTAATCATAAAACATATTGTTAATGTTAAATGAAAAAATATAGTTTAAAATTCCAGGTTAGTGGAATTTACAAAATCATTGCCTCGTGGTAGGAAATTTCGCAGTCCACTAAATGGTCATTTTGTACGAATTTTAATAAAATAAATATCTACAAACAAGGATTAATCATTATAGCAATGAAATCTACAAAAAACACACTTACCAGTACACAGATGATTGCGAATTGCTATACGGCGTGATAATTTGCACGATTTTTATAAACGAGTACGTTACAGGTTGGTTGTAAAGTATTGAAAGCAAAAATGAAAGAATGTGAACTTTTAAATGAAATTAGTTTTTTTATTCAATATAATCTTTCATATGAACCTACTAAAAATTTTATTTCCATCTGTCAATTCATTCATTGTTTGCAAGCCATTTGAAGTCGACGTATCGGTATATTTTTTAACAATGAAAAAAGTGATAAAATTTTTTGTTTTGGAAGGTTTATCAGCAACAGAAATTCATACAAAAATGGTGAGCGTGTTAAAAGAATCTGCTCCTTCATTTCCAACTGTACATCGATGGGTTTTAGAGTTTAAACGTGGTCGTACAAGCGTTGAAGATGAACCACGTAGTGGACGACCAAAACTGCAACAACACCAGAAATCATTGAACAAGTACATAATATTGTTAGTGAAGATCCAAGTTTGACTAAGCGTGAAATTGCTAATACCATAGGCATCTCAGACGAACGAGTACTCTATATTTTACATAAAGAATTACGTATGAAAAAGCTGTTTGGAAAGTTAGTGCCGCATTCGTTAACAATTCAACAAAACTCACACGAAAGCAAATTTCTCAGCATCATTTGAATCTTTTAATAAGAATAAAATCGATTTTGTGCGTCGTTTTGTAACTATGGATGAGACTTGGATCTACCACCATGATCCTAAATTGAAACAAGAACGATTACAGTGGACTGAGGCTGGTTGTTCAGCTCCAAAACAGGTGAAGTCAGGACGATCAGCAAAAAGGTTATGGCATCAGTTTTTGGGATGCAAAAGGATTTTATTGATTGATTATCTTGAAAAGGTAAAACAATTAACTCTGAATATTATTGTAACCTTTTGGATCAATTGAACGAACAAATTCGTGAAAAGAGACCCGGTTTGCAACATAAAAAAATCATCTTTCACCAAGACAACGCACCTGTCCACAAAAGTGTTTTAACAATGGCAAAATTCAATGAACTAAAGTACGAATTGCTTGAACATCCACCGTATTCGGCAGATTTGGCTCCTAGCGACTACTACCTCTTCAGAAACTTGAAACAGTTCGTTCGTGGAAAGCGTTTTTCATCAAATGAAGAAGCTATTTCAGTCGTGGTACAGTATTTTGCAGAGCTTCCAGAAAATTATTACAGAGATGGAATAAAATTATTGCAGGATCATTGGAATAAGTGTATTGAAGTTGAGGGAGATTATATTGAATAAAAAAACTAATTTCATTTAAAAGTTCACATTCTTTCATTTTTGCTTTAAATACTTTACAACCAAACTGTATCTGTACCATGCAAGGAGATAATAAGTAATAATAACAAATACCACACAAAGAACTGTTTATAAATTGGTCACTAAGTAAAAACGACCAACGAACTTAATAATGCTATAAAAATAGTTATAATAAATTTAAGTTTATTTAAGACAAATGAGTTGTTTATAACGAGAAAAACATTATTTAACATTAATAAGTTTGTAGTAAATATACAGGAGGTTTGCAGAGTCGTTATGCAAGGTGTGTTGCATAAACAAGGCACATTTGAGAATTTAATAATTATTTTAATAAAGAACAATTATCTTATTGTAATTATTGAGATTATTTACACAAAATAGAACAAAATGGGCTAGCCAAGGTATTAATTTATACAGTTGCGAGAAAAATACAGGTTTGTAACAAAGTAAATTACTCGTTTAAGCAATTAGCCGTTCAGTTAAACAAAAATACCATAGCAATATGTACATATAATCGGACGGCCAACGTATGTTACAAAGATATTAATATTAATAATGTACATTATTAATTCTTGTATTAGAACTCTATTCAAAATTATAAGCTTATAATTTTTTCTTTGGGAAAAAGATCGAATTAATACAATACCTATACATTGAAACTTTATAGAATTTTATTGACTATACAATAAGGTACCAACATATAATATTATATAAAATATTTAAATATATTTTTCTAAAACTCCAATATTAGCTAAAAATTTATATTTGATTTAAACAAATTCACCACGCATTTTTTATTTGATGAAGTTGTAGAACAAACATACAATAACACAAAACGGTACCAAATATCTGTAACCAAAATTAAATTATTTATCCTAAACCAAAATCGATTTTAAAAATCTAATTATATCAGATGAAGTTATTAATTTTAGGTCCTTAATGCCTAATTTCTTCACTCATAGTTATCTTTAGGTTAAATTGACGAAATAACCAATCAGGCAACAACAAAACAAATAAACCAATCATCTGATTGATTATTTCGTCAATTTAACCTAAAGTTCATTAACTTGAAGATCACTTATTATATTATATATTAAATACTAAATGTATATACTATATATATTAAATTTTATTTTATATCATTCAATAGTGAAACTTTGTTATTTTCTTGTAAAAAAATTGCTTTACTTAATTACTGTTTGCGAGAGGCACTAAAGTACTTTATAGTGCTGACGATGAACCGGCCATCGCCGGTAGTAATAATAATATTAATTATGCAAAAATCAAGCTTGTTATTTACTCGGAAGGGGGACTGCAAATTCTTAATCTTGGTTGTAACGGAATAAAAGTTGATGTCGGCCTCATCTTAATGCAAACTATAAACTTAATGCAAACATGCATTGATAATATTTTACCAACATCAACTACTTAGTAGCTGACGTAATTGAACTGAACATATCTGATCATGACGCATTATATATTGTATGGCAAATTGACAAACAAAAATCAAATGGAGACAAAATCACTAGAAGAAAACTCTCTCAAAGTTGCAAGAAAAATTTATACAAATAATAGAAGACATAAATTGGGATCCCATTTACAAGGAAATAAATCCAAATACAAAATTCGAACTTTTCAACAAAATCATACAGGAGCAGGCACAGTTAACATTTCCAGTAAAAACATACAAAGTACATAGCACAAAAACCAAACTCACGAAAGAACTTTTAAGTATGAAGAAGCAAATACAGGCACTCCGTTATCAAAACAAACACTTCAACACCATAGATAAACTTAGTTACAACGCGTTAAGAAAACTATTTAACAAAAAATTAGAAGAAAACAAGAAACGAATAAATTTGCAACAGATCACTCAATCCGACAATAAACAAAAAACGACATGGACGATTATAAATAGAGAAGTTGGAAAGAAAATAAAAGATTCCTCCAACAGTGCAACAATCAGTGCAAAAGACTTTGGTATCCATTTTGCAACGGCGACACATGACCTTCACAGAAGAATTCCACAGGTGGATAAGAAACCCTCACAGTATTTAAATTCAACGTGCGGGAGTTTGAAGAACACGGTGTTCCTAGCACCCACAGATGAAAGTGAAATAGAAAGCATCATCATAAATATGAAGAACACGTCTACATATGACATATATGGTTTAAATGCTAGAATTATAAAACTGATACGAAAAGAGATATCGATTGTGCTCGTTCACATTATCAACGAGTGTATGGGTAAAGGAAACTTTCCAGATGTACTGAAGAGATCCAAAGTAATCCCTATTTTCAAAAACGGAGACAAAGAGAATAGAAATAACTACCGACCAATTTCAATACTACCCGTTATGTCTAAAATATTCGAAAGAGTTCTATATGACAGACTCCAAAAATTTTTGCTAAAACACAAAATTTTTTCAGATAAACAATTTGGGTACCAACACGGAAAAAACACCACCGATGCAATAATGAGCCTCATGTCTCACATATACAACATGCTGGAGAAGAAACAAAGGTGTCATACCACATTTTGTGACTTGTCCAAAGCATTTGATATGATGGACCATAAAATATTTTTAGAAAATGTCAACACTACGGACTACGAGGAAAGGCACACGAAATGATCAGATCATACTTTTATAACAGAAAGCAAACGGTTTTCTGGAATCAAGAGCACAGCGAAGAGATGAAGGTAACCTGTGGAATACCGCAAGGAAGCATCCTGGGCCCTTTTTCTTTGTTCTCTTTATGAACGATCTCCCATCAACTGTAAAGGTGAAATCATCTTATATGCAGATGATACAGCTTACACGTTGGAAAATGACGAAACAGTACAAGAAGGGCTAGGAAAACTTATGGAATGGTTTGCATCCAACAGGTTATTAATGAATCCTGAAAAAACGCAGCAGCAAACTTTCACTATGGATAGAAGAACCGAACAAGAAGAAAGAAGCTCTACAAAATACCTAGGCGTAATCCTAGATACCTTGTTAACATGGAACGACCACGTTTCCTATCTTATCAAGTCCTTGGGGAAAGCTATCTTTGCTATACAGAGGATAAAAGAAACGGCCGGAGAGGCAGCAAAAACCGTATACCATTCTATGTTTCACGCTAGAATGGTATACGGTCTTCTAACATGGGGCACGGATGCACAAATCAAGAAGGTGTTCACCGTGCAGAAAAGGGCCATACGGGTACTGAAGGGTGTACCGAGTAGAACGCACTGCAAGCCACTATTCCGCTCCCTCAGTGTAATGACCCTTCCTTCGGCATATGTATACGCCAGTGTAGTGGAAACAAGATGCGATTCAGGAACGCTACAAAACACGGCCAAACATAAACACGACACGAGACATCGTAATGACATCAAAATCGAAAGATATCGATTAAAATGCTCAGAAAACAAAAACCTGAAAATAAAACTGTATAACAAGCTGCCACAAGACCTGAAACATCTTACACTAACCAATTTTAAAAGGAAGATGAAAGATATGATGATCGAACAGCCGTTATACAGAGTTAATGATTTTCTCGCATGATAGACGGCACACCCGAGCGTTGAGATGAAAACCGGCATAATATGCTGATCTCCACCTTTTACATCAGATTATCTTGGAATTGTACCTGTTTCTTTTGTGATGTAATAAAGATAGTTATTATTATTATTATTATTATAATTACCGTGTAAATGAGCCTCTCGTCTATAACAAATAATCCACCTGCAGTTAAATAAACTTTTTGATGAGTTAGTTGTAACAAAACATTCAACATCTGTAACAAAGAAATTACACAAAAAATTTTATTTTCACTTACGAGCATGTATGCCTACTTCTAAATCGATTAAACCTCCACGCTGTACAACAATGGGGTTTACGATTTCTATAATGTTTTCCTTCAATTTTTGAGCCTAAAAATAAAATCTACTTATCTATAAAAAAAAAGTTCAGATTTAGATAAATTTGCCTCAGTTGAAGTAGATGAACAGATTTTTATCAAACAGAATAATACAGCACTTGCGAAAATTATTAAAAAGGAAGGCATAGCAAAGGCAATGAATAATGTCCATGACGAAGAGTTAAAATCCATATTTAGAGTTATAAGAAAATTGTAAACTTCAGACACAAAAATCTTCAGAATGATAACAATAATGGGACCAGAATACATTTTATTTATCTTTTTGGCAATGCTGCATAAATCGTAGTGTAGTATTCCTATATCACGCAGGATAGCAATATTGTTTTTAACTTCTACTTTTTTGCTATCAATTAAAAATTTTTATTTTGCTTCGCTTATAGCTATAAAATTTACTTACTGAAAAAGTGAAGCAGGTGTAACATTCATTTTATTTGATTTAATCAAATTTTTGCTAGATTATTTAACCATGTGAAACGTTCCTTCACGAGGACGAGAAAAACATATAATTGCTGTACCTCAAATGCTATACAGAATGATGGAGCATCGGCAAGACAGTAAAGTATTAATATAGGAGAATAACCTCCAAGAGTAATGTCTCTAATCAAAAATATAAAAAAAATTGATAATATCGTTAACCAAATGAAAATGGTACCAAAAAATACACTTATTTTAATATTTTTATACGACCTCTTTACTTGGTCGATATTTTTAAATTTTAATTGAATTATGGTTTTATCAAATTCCGAAACATTTTCAATAATTTCTAAAATCTAAAAAGTTAAATTTGTAAATTACAAAATACTTTTATATATTATTTCTTACCTTTTTGTAGTAAATATGGTTAACTAAAATAATGTAAATCATATATAAGCCACTTAAACTTATTTCCAAAAGTTTAATTACCATAAAAATTATTGATGGAAATGAATTCAAATCAGTAAAATCAAGATTATCAAGAATATTCAGAACGCAGAAGTAGCCTAAAAAAAGTATAACAAAACCGTTCCAAATTAAATTAAAATTGACAAACTGTGAGGACAATTTTTATTTAAGTTAAAGGGCACAAGACAAATAATTTTGGTTAAATAAAGCATCGGATGTAAAGTCGAAAATACGTCGTCGGCAGAAAACATTGTTTTCAAGTATAAATAAGAAACGGCGTATGTTGTGGCGATTAGTATTGATAAATAATATGTTATCGCCCCATTATTAGTTGAAGTCATGATATTGAAACCCAACTAGATACAAGTATATCATTACACGTGCCTTCCTAATTTATATCAAATTACTTATGTTTACTGTCCATTCAGCGCAAGCATATTGTAGCAAAGCTTTCAATAACTGACGAGAGAGAGAGAGAGGAAAGTTCCAAGTAAGATAGATAATTCTTAAATTCATATAGGACATAGAACACTAAAGCAGAAAAAATATTGGTGCAATATAGCGCCAATACAGTGATGTAAACATTCGGCAATATTGTGGCAATGTAGCACAAAATATTTCATACTTTAATTTTTTTAAAAAACATTTTTTTATTTAATTAATTTTATATATGATTGAGGATCCTACACTTTTAATTATTATTATTTACTTATTTGTATATTATTAAATTTTTTTTACCTATAATACATATTTAATAAATGCATTATTAATATTTAAACATTCCACAGACATATTATCCCTTGCAATTATACCTCTAGAGGGCAAATCGGTTGGATTTGACTTTGTAGGCACATGCCTCCAGATAATGCCATGTGTACCCTCTTGGATTTCAGCAACTCTATTAGCCACAAATATTTTTAGTAGATTAGGAGGAGTTTTCAACCAACCTAACACAATAGAATAATCTGTCCACAGATAACAATTCCATCTCCATAACACTCCTAACCGGAGACAACAATCTAGTTAACATTAGGGCAGCTGACAATTCTAACCTAGGGATGCTCATTGTTTTTAAAGAAACTATCTTTGTTTTCGCACAAACAAGATTTGTGAATACTTGACCTTGCTTGACTTGACTAGGTCATCTAGTAAGTTGTAGAAATTATAATTTTTGTTCGCTATTTTTTTTATTCGACGATGTTGCTGAATGCAGCTCTGCTTTTTTGAGTGTTTGTGTTGGTAATATGTTGTGAAAAAGGTATCTACTTGTTATATTTTTATTGGCCTATCACCTCTACTATATTTTCTTTTCAATTTATAATTCAGGTCGACTATGTTTGTCTTTTTTGCATTTTTGAAAATTTCCAAAATTATTTTAAAATTTTTTGTTTTTATTAATTGTTTTAACTTCTCCAAATTTAAATTTTGACGCTGCTATGTAGTATGTAAGTTTTTATTAATTTGTAAGCTTTGGTTTTGTTTATGGTTTATTGTGGTTACAACGTTGTAAGTGCGTTTACATGACACTTTTTGTAAGTCGAATTGCTTTATAAAAATGACTGAATATCGGATGTGCTTCTTTTAGGTGAAAATAATATTACACAAATTTATAAACTTAGTGGAAATTACATCTCTAAAAAAATTAGTTTACTATTGTCTTTTTTAAGTTTTTCTCAGGAGGTTATTTGATTTGATTAAGTAACAGGTAAACGAATTCAGAATATGTTTGTTTTATAAATCTAGAACAAAATGTATTATTCCAGATTTGAATTTGAATATTTGGCATCTGGAAATTATTGAAGATTCCGATATTGATGTTTTGTTCGCCGCAACACAACTTGGGGATCGAAAAAAATATAAATTTTATTTAAAACATGCATTATTAACTTGAGGATTTGGTTCAGTTTTATTTTTTAACAGCAAAAAGTTCAATTTTTCTTTCTTTTCTCAACCCTTATTATAATAATTAATTTATCTAAAAAATTATAAATTTTAACAAAATCTTAACGAAAACAGTACATAAAAAACAATATTTTAGCGTTAACTTTTTATTCAAATTTATATTTTTAATTTATTTACTTAAGTTTAAAATATAAGAATGGGCATACTAAACTAAAATAAATGGGAGTTTCTAGAACAAGAAGACTGAAGCTAATTTTAAAACTATTTATTCTAAAATTAAGAACTTTGAATCATAAATTAATAATTTTTGTTTTAAAATAAGCCTCGCTGTGTATTGATTATCAATTGAGAATTGACATACTTAAAAAAAAGACTACATGATCTTTAACTTATAATATCAGATTACTGTTTATTTTATGAAATAATACTAGTTAAGTACAACATTCTTAAATTTTGTTTAAAGTTAAACACGTGGAATGATTGGGTAAATTTCCAGAACGTTTTATCTTGATTTAAAGTTCATTTTTCTAGCTGGTAAAACGGGTTTCTTTCAGTGTTGGTATATAAAAATTTAAATACATTTTTCTGAGACTGTTGACTTTAACCCATATCAAATTTTAACCACATTAATTCGAAATTGTTTGATCAAGTTGTAGGACAAATATACAATAATATAAAATTGCTCCAAACATCTACTTTTTATATTATTTTCGAGGGGTTAACCGCTGGTGAAGTTTTTTGTACACATCTCATGAAGTACATGAAGTACATGAAATCTCATGTGAAGTACATAAAGTAATGGTAAAATACATGAAGTACGTGTAAAGTAGGTAAAATAGGATTCAAGACAAATCAAATTAAAAAATGGCTACACAACAAAAAATAAGTTCAAGACAATCAATTACAATAAGTGTTTTAAGTAAAACATTTTTTAAATCTTTATTTTTTCGGAAAATTCTAAAAAGAAACAGCATCAATCACAGCACCAGTTAATAAATATCAATCAGCTTCCATTGCGAATTTTTAATTAAAAAAAGTCTAAATCAATTGTGCATTCTTTATTTTGGGTTAGACCTTTTTTTGCTTTTAAATTATTTAAAAAATTATCTGGTGTGGGGAGACCTGTTAGCTCCCCCTCCCAATTTTAAAAATAATCTTAATATGCGTTGGTGCTTGATTGTACATAATTTATTTTTAAAATAAAAAACTAAAACGGTAGCTGAGAGTTTCTACTAAATTTTCAAACTTTTAATATGTTTGCCTGCATTGTAATATTTGGGTACTGAAAGGTGTTTCACACCCCCCGAATAAATTAATTTATTTTTTATCAGAAGTAAACTGAAGATCTCTCGTTGCCGAGGCACTGGAGGGTGTTCCACACCCCAGACCCCCGGTTTAAATAATTTATTTTTATTAAAAATGAATTAAAGATATAAGCATATCCCTAAGCTTTTTAAAATTAGTTATATCTCTGCAACGAGAGATCTTCAGTTTACTTTTGATAAAAAATAAACTACTCAATCCGGAAGGTGTGCAACACCCTCCAGTGTCTCGTCAACGAGAGATCCTCAGTTTACTTCTGATTAAAAATAAACTACTCAATTCGGGGAGTCTGGGGAGTGTGGAAGATTCTCCAGGGCCTCTGCAACGGGAGATCTTTAGTTTACTTCTGATAAAAAATAAACTATTTGATCCGGGGGGTCTGGGGGGTGTGGAACACCCTCCAGTGCACAAATTTTGGAATAAAGAACATTGCAGAACATGCAGAATCTCCTGGACCTCCGGATCAAGTAATTTATTTTTTATCAGAAGTAAACTGAAGATCTCCTGTTGCAAAGGCACTGAAGGGTGTTCTACACCCCCTGAATTAAGTAGGTTATTTTATATCAGAAGTAAACTCAAGATCTCTCGTTTTAAAGGCATTAGAGGGTGATTCACACTTTCCAGACCCCCCGGTTTAAATAATTAATTTTTATTAAAAGTGAATTAAATATTTAAGCATATCTCAAGTTTATTAAAATTAGCTATGTCCAAGTGAATGTGTTTAATTCGTTATCTGACAAACTATTACAAACTGCGTAATTATAAATTCCGTACACTCCTGGGGAGTAGTGGGGATCTCTGTAACGGGAGGTTTTCAGTTTATCTCTGATAAAAATAAACTACTTAATCCGGGGGTCTGGGGACGTGAAACACCTTTCAGTGCCTCGGCAACGGGAAATCTTCAGTTTACTTATGATAAAAAATATACTACTAGTTCTGAGGGGGTCTGGGGGGAGCACCCTCTAGCGCACTAATTTTGGAATCTCGGTAAGTCTCTGAAATACTGATGAAGTACGTAAAATACAATGAAGTAGGTGCAGTACCGTGAATTATTGATGGAGTACGGTGAATTACTCCTGAAGTACGTGAATGCCCGTGAATTACTGCTGAATTATATGAAGTAAGAAGTATGGAGAATTATTATGAAGTACCTCGTAAAGTGTGAAGTTAATTGTACACGATTTCTTCTAGCGGTTGACCCCTCGATTATTTTACTCCAATAGATAACTTTGTTTTTTATGCATAACATGTACTAGCGTGAAGGTGTATAAATTTAACTTCTTATAAAACCAATAAACTTAAATGAAAAAACTAAATTACGGAGTTTGGGAAATATAGTTTGGGTGCGATAGCTAATGGCTGTTTATATCGCATCTACTTATGATAAATGAAAAATCACAATACGATATAATCGCTTGGGCAATAAATTCTCATATGCTTTTGCAACCATGGGTAGATACGAGTATAAAATCTTCTTGTTTATTCGTTCCCCAAATATCAATTTTTTGTTCATCTTTAAGAAGCAAAGTAAAAAAATACTATCGCATATGATGTCCAATCTTAACTATTACAAATTAGACTGTTTATCTCAATCCAAATTTATTGTCCGCGGTTCGTGCTATGCTTACCATGAAAATTATGCTTTCATCTATAACAAATAATCCTCCGACAGTTAAGCAGACTTTTAATGATTTAATTGCAGCAAAACATTCAGGACCTGTAACAGAAAGGTTACTCAAAAATATTGATTTTATATCTCAGTTGCTTACTTCTAAATCGATTAAACCATGTGGCTTTACAACAACAGGATGTACAATTTCGATAATATTTGCTTTCAATTTTCGAGCCTAAAGACAAACCTGATTATTATATATACCTTAGAATTACACTTACCTCAGCTAAAATAGATGAACAGATTTTTACTAAAAGAATATTAAAGCAATTAAGAAAATTTCCACAGATGCACTGATAGCAATACCAATGTATGATTCCAGCGACAATGCAGCAAAATTGCATTTTACACTGCCAAGAAAATTATCAATTGCAATGTTGTGAAGAAGAGCAATATTGTTTTCAACTTGTATTTCCTCATTTGTATTTAATTTAATCAGACTGTTAGTTATATTACAGGTTGGTTGTAAAGTATTAAAAGCAAAAATGAAAGAATGTAAATTTTAAATGAAATTAGATTTTTTATTCAATATAATCTCCCTCAACTTCAATACACTTATTCCAATGATCCTGTAATAATTTTATTCCATCTCTGTAATGATTTTCTAGAAGCTATGCAAAATACTGTTCCACGACTGAAATAGCTTCTTCATTCGATGAAAAACGCTTTCCACGAACGAATTGTTTCAAGTTTCTGAAGAGGTAGTAGTCGCTAGGAGCCAAATCTAGCGAATACGGTGGATGTTCAAGCAATTCGTACTTTAGTTCATTGAATTTTACCATTGTTAAAACACTTTTGTGGACAGGTGCGTTGTCTTGGTGAAAGATGATTTTTATGTTGCAAACCGGGTCTCTTTTCACGAATTTGTTCGTTCAATTGATCCAAAGGTTACAATAATATTCAGAGTTAATTGTTTTACCTTTTCAAGATAATCAATCAATAAAATCCTTTGCATCCCAAAAACTGATGCCATAACCTTTTTGCTGATCGTCCTGACTTCACCTGTTTTGGAGCTGAACAACCAGCCTCAGTCCACTGTAATCGTTCTTGTTTCAATTTAGGATCATGGTGGTAGATCCAAGTCTCATCCATAGTTACAAAACGACGCACAAAATCGATTTTATTCTTATTAAAAGATTCAAATGATGCTGAGAAATTTGCTTTCGTGTGAGTTTTTGTTGAATTGTTAACGAATGGGAAAACAGCTATACGAGTTCGTTTCAATCTAGGTATTAGCAATTTCACCTAGTCAACTTGATCTTCACTAACAATATTATGTACTTGTTCAATGATTTCTGGTGTTGTGCAGTTTTGGTCGTCACTACGTGGTTCATCTTCAACGCTTGTACCACCACGTTTAAACTCTAAAACCCATCGATGTACAGTTGGAAATGAAGGAGCAGATTCTTTTAACACGCTCACCATTTTTGTATGAATTTCTGTTGCTGATAAACCTTCCAAAACAAAGAATTTTATCACTGCACGATACTCAGTTTTTTCCATTGTTAAAAAATACACCGACACACCAACTTCAAATGGCTTGTAAACAATGAATGAATTGACAGATCGAAATAAAATTTTTAGTAGGTTCATATGAAAGATTATATTGAATAAAAAAACTAATTTCATTTAAAAGTTCACATTCTTTAATTTTTGCTTTCAATACTTTACAACCAACCTGTATTTAACCAAACAAAACGTTCCTTTGCCAGTGTAAGAAATACATATAATTGAAGTTCCTCAAATACTACACAGAAAGATAGAGTATCGGCAATAGAGGATGATACCAACAACAGATATGAACATTCTGGTTCGATAAACTCGTTAATGAGGAACATTAAAAACATACTTCAATATTACAAACCAAATCAATACAGCACTGAAAAATACACTTTTTTTGGTATTCCTATAAGCCCTCCTTACATCATCGATATTTTTAAATTTTAGTCGAATTATAGTTTGATCAAATTCCGAAATATTTTCAATAACTTCTAAAATCTATAAAGTTAAATCTCTAAATTACAAAAAAATTTAATAAATTACTACTTGCTTACTTTTTTGTAGTGAATATAATTAACTATAATAATGAAAATCATATTATAAGCTACTTAAACTTAATTCCAAAAGTTCGACTATAGTTAAAATTATTGATCGATATGAGTTAAAATCGATAGCGTTAAAAATGCAAAAGTAACCTAGAAAAGATAAAATAAAAACGCTCCAAATTAAATTGGAAACTGACAAAGTGTGAGGACAATTTGTATTTAAGTTAAATGGAACCACACACATAATTTTAGTTAAATAAAACATCGGACGTAAAGCCAAAAACAATTCCTCGACTGCAAACATATTTTCAGCTAAATATAAACTAAATTTCATTTCTCGAAAACAACTGTTCTTGCGATCAGTATTGATAATACATTATCCCTTCTTTTATTATTGTTGGAAGCTACTATTATAATAAAACCCAAGATAAATGTATATCGAAATTATAACCTTTGAAATTAATATTTTATTCAAATTTTTTAAAATTAGAAGGTTAAATGAAAAATAAAATTATTATTAAACGTCTGATGACAGCAGTAACCATTGCTGAAAGCTTACAAATAATGTTTCGTTTTATTGTTCATTTAACCTTCTAATTTTAAAAAAATTGAAACAAGTATAATGTATATCATTAAACATACCTTTTAATTTATATTAAATTATATTGTTTATTGTCTTAAAGGGGTACTGCTGCACAAATCACAAAAATTGATGAAGAAGATTGGAAAGCCTAAAATAAAACAGATAATTTTAAAATTCATAGAGGGTGTAGAACACTAAAAACGAACGGGCATAGAATGTAACCCGGACTTGTCAATTCAAAATTTACTAAAACAAATTGTAAAAAAGAATGCAATTAGAAAGGTTTAATACACTTAAAAGAGTAAACTTTGCATTATTTTCTTCAAACATACATCCTACCATGACTGTAATTAAGTGGAATCATTGATCTATATTATTTTATTTCAGAATTTATAAGTTTTAAACGGCAGGCAAACCACCGAGGTAGAGGACCAGAAAACTCTAAAATAGAGTCACTAATTAAACCCTTTTGAGGCTAAACGGATTGAGAAGGAAGAAATGTTTCATGCTTTACTAAAAACAAAGTTTAATTCTAGAATTTTAGTATTATAGCAACAATGTTTTGATTCATTTGAATTTTTGTTTATCTATTATCGCACCATCTTTTAACAACATTTTTTCTTCTTGAAAAATATTCCCTTCTTAACAATTTCTTCTTAGGTGTATTTCATATAATTAGGTGATTAATTAAAATGGGCTAGAGAAATTTTACATCAAAGTACTTCTATTGTTGCAATTATTATTTCAACTAACTTTCAAAAATTTGCTTTATAATAGTTTTGTGATACTAATTAGATATTAGTATTCGTCCAATGGGGGACGATTTAATAAACAAACATGGTACGTTTTAGTTTGTATTATAAATTATCTCAGTAGGTATGGGGGCAGCCCGGGTCAGAGTACATACTACCCTATATTTTATCGAGGGGTGAACCGCTAGAGGAAATCGTGTACAATTAACTTTACACTTCACGTACTTCATCATAATTCCCCATACTTCTTCTTACTTCAAATAATTCAGCAGTAATTACTTCACCTAATTCATCGATACTTCATTGTATTTCGCGTACTTCATTGGTATTTCAGAGACTTACCGAGATTTCAAAATTTTAGCAGTGGAGGGTGTTCCACACCCCCTAGACCCCCCGGATTAAGTAGTTTATTTTTTATTTTGTTGCAGAGATCTGGCTCTCAGGGGGTACGGAATTTATAATTACGCAGTTTATAATTAAAGACGGTCTTGGCCTAGTAGTTAGAGCAATCAACTACTGATGCAAAGGCACCCGGTTCGATCCCGGGAGGAGTTACGGAAGGAAAATTTTCTTTCTGACTCTCTTTCTATCTAGGACCGTCTCCCGTGCTTCGGAGGGCACGTAAAGCCGGCGGTCCCCCTTAGTTGATGACTGCCATCATCAACAATAATAAAGGGTTACAGGCAAATTCCCCAACCCGGACTTAAGCAGCCGTGGGGTCTTAATGCTGTTCACCTTTCTCCTAGAGAAAGAGGCTGATGCTCAAGAGTGGGCGGAAAGGGCTGAGAAGATAGAAGATAGAAGATAATTAATTGTCAGATTACGAATTAATAGTATATTATACACCAAGGTAGTGAAGATAGTGTTATAACCCTAGCGCCAGATTAAATCCCAGGTGCGTAGCACCGCGGGATTTAAGGCGCGGGTTATAACACGCTTCACTACCGTGGTTTATATACAATTTTTCCACTACTAGGATTGTTTACTCTTATAATAATAATTGTTAATGAATAAAGTAAATCGTTTTAATTATTTATTTCAAATTATAAAACAAATGATAGTTTTTGTTTTGATGTTGACACTTGCTTGAAAATGTTTAATTAATTTTGACATAAAGGTTACATTAAATATTTTGATATTTATAAGTTTTTGCAGTGTTTTAAAAAATGAGTGAAAGTTGTACACCACCCGAAATGAGAGAGATTGCTGAATCAGTGGCAGACAAGCTACTGCCGGAAAAATCAAGACTCTTTATATGAAAGCTTATGTAACATTTAAAATTGGTGCACTGCGCGAAGTGTGGTTATAATATCTGAAAATGTACTGTTAGCATATTTCCAAAGTTATGCCAATGATAAAAAGCTTCCACTTTATGGGCACATTATTCTATGTTAAAATCAACTCTTTCTTTAAAGGACAACATAGACATTTCAAATTTTTCAAATTAGTTGCGTTCTTAAAACGCCAAAATGTGAATTACCGTAAATGTGAATTAACATGGGGTTGGAAGTCATCTACGGTAGCCGAGGACTATATAGCTGACTCACTCGGTTAAAACGAGCATAGCTCGTATGGTCCAAAGCCAATCAACATCAATTAATCAAATAAGAAATTTTGAGCGTTTTGAAGTGTTTTAAACTGTAGTTACAATAGCACGGAGATTGTAAATTTTCTAATGGAGTAAAGGTTATACAAGTTTGCGAACGACTACTAACGATAGAATAAATTTGCACATCGAAGCGAATAAATTTTTTCATGATTCTGTTTCGACCACTAATTTCTTTAATATCTTCATAATTCAGTTATCCTACAATTAAAAATATACAGATTTTTAATAATATTAATGTAACAAAAACACTTACCAAACAAAAAAATTCTACATCGAATAAAAACTAGTGAACGTGGAATGCAAGTAAATAGATGTTGAAGAAAACTATTTTGTCGAAAAATGTACTATTTGTAACGATAATTGATTGTAATAATTATTAATAATCGATTTATAAAGTTTTCAGTTGTTACTTCAGCTGTCATGAGCTGTCATAATTCATAATTCTCATTTCGCCTAATTGCTAAACGTCACAAAATTCCAATTTAATCAACATTTTAAATATCAAATTAATCTTATTTATAGACCGATTTTAATTATTTAAACACTATTGATAGAATTTCTTGGTTATGCTAATTCGTTTTACACATAAATTTTCTTTCAAAATGGCCCGAAGTTTCCGGACTACGCATTTATGTTCATTATTAACTACTAGTAAATAATGAATATTATTCACCTCAGGTGATAGAAGGCGTGGTTCACAGTTCGATCACTTACGTTGAAATGATAGTGTTTATGGCTAGTAGTGGAAAACACATTTACTTGGCCATAGCTAATTTTAATAAACTTGAAATATGCTTAAATATTTATTTCACTTTTAATAAATATAAATTATTTAAACCGGGTAGTCTGGGGGGGTGTGGAACACCCTCCAGTGCCTCTGCAACGGGAGATCTTCAGTTTACTTCTATATTGTCATGTTATAACAGCGGTAGGTTCACATTTTTACCAATTAATAAATCATGTTATCAGCTGATGCGAACAAAGGTCATCAACCTTTAGGTTCCTTTACCTAATATTAAAACAAACTAGCATTAAAATGGTGTAAAGAATAATAGAGAATAATAAATCAAACATTAAATTGCTACGGTTAGTAGTAAAATTGCATTAAACTTTGAATGTAATTTAAAAAGGCAAACATTTTGAGAATTGAGGTCATACAAAAAAATGTAAAAACCAAATGTAATTTTAAATTAAGTATTTTGTGGAAAAACTTTAATAATTTAGTTTAAGTAAATGATAAAAAGGTATAAGTAAACTTTAAAACAAAGTGAATATGTACAACGCTGCGTCCTGTATATGCCTCATGCGTCAAACATCCAATGGAAACTGCGATTAAAAAAAAAAGAAAACAAAAATAAGTAGGCGAAAGTTGTTGTTAGAGGGTTAGTAGTAATTGAAAACGATTAGTGAGTGCAAGAACGGAGCGCTCGGCTGCTTTTTGCCCGTGTCCTAAAAATACCAAGATAAAACGAAAAAATGGATAATTATTGAATGAAGTGCGACAAGTTGTTATAGAAGAAATTAAGGGTAGGATGACCAAAACTTTTAATAATAAGAAGTAGTTTATAAAAAAAGAACACGCACGTGCAAATGCGTAATCGTGTGGATAGAAAAGAAGAATCAAAAGCGTTAGCTAATATTTATGATGTTTTTTGGAACAAGGAAGAATAAATACGTACCCGTAAATGTCTGTTGAAGTTGAAAAAGAAAAAAGGAAAACTTAGTGGTTCCAGACGTGAAAAAGAGGTTAAATTTTAATGTTACAAATTTTAGATTTAAGTTACCATTGTTCAATTAATTTTTTGTCAAAAATTTATGTCGCTCATGATTTTACTTTGCCTTGCTTAAATTATAGATAAAACTTTCAGTTAAACTAATTCAAAGCTATTCTTTACAAAATTTTACTATTAGAGCTAGTCGGGAAAAACAAGTCACATTTTAAAAAGGTTATAAGAACCTGAGACGTATAACGTGGCAATATATAAAAAATAAACTACTCGGTCTGGGGGTTCCGCATGTTCTGCAATGTTCTTCATTCTAAAGTTTGTGCACTGGAGGGTGTTCCACACCCCCCAGACCCCCCGGATTAAGTAGTTTATTTTTTATTTTGTTGCAGAGATCTGCCTCCCAGGGAGTACGGAATTTATAATTACGCAGTTTATAATTAATTGTCAGATTACCAATTAAACACATTTACTTGGCCATAGCAAAGAGTATATAGATATAGAAGGACAGCTTTTATGGAACTAAGTGTCACCAAAATTTTTCGTACTTTGCCATAAAATTGTAGTCGATTGATACCGACCTCAAGTGGAAAAAATTTACATTATTATCATGAATAAGTGTGAGTGAGATAGCATAAGAAACGGGCTACTTATGACTTGAAGGTACGCAGGTATTATCCTAAATAGGCAGGTAAACTCAAAATAAAACATAAATCCTTTTATTGTTCAAACATATTTTGAATAAGAAAATTTTGTAGACGTTGAAAATTTAAATTTTAACTCATGCCATAAAATAGTCCATCTCTTTTCGATGTCGTTACAGTTATCTGTATTTTAGGGATTGAGAGTAGTACATGTTCCTGGGCAACAGGTGGCTTTTGCTCTGCCCCTGGTGCACAGGGGTGTCTCTACGTTTCAATTTTTAATACATGGCTGGCTCTCTATATCTACATACTCTTTGCTCATGCCATAAAATAGTCCATCTCTTTTCGATGTCGTTACAGTTATCTGTATTTTAGGGATTGAGAGTAGTACATGTTCCTGGGCAACGGGTGGCTTTGCTCTGCCCCCTGGTACACAGGGGTGTCTCTACGTTTCAATTTTTAATACATGGCTGGCTCTCTATATCTACATACTCTTTGGCCATAGCTAATTTTAATAAACTTGAGATATGCTTAAATATTTATTTCACTTTTAATAGATATAAATTATTTAAACCGGGGGGTCTGGGGGTGTGGAACACTCTCCAGTGCTTCTACAACAGAAGATTTTCAGTTTACTTCTGATAAAAAATAAAGTATTCGGCCTGGGGGGTTTTGCAATGTTCTTCATTCCAAAATTTGTGCACTGGAGGGTGTTCCACATTCCCCAGACCCCCCGGATTGAGTTGTTTATTTTTATCAGAAGTAAACTGAATATTTACCGTTGCACAGATCTGCCTCCCAGGGGGTACGGAATTTAAAATTACGCAGTTTATAATTAATTGTCAGATTACGAATTAAACACATTTACTTAGCCATAGCTAATTTTAATAAACTTGAGATATTGGCAGTTGGGAGGCAGTGAGGAGACCCTCCTGTATTCTCATCTTCGAGACCTTGGAGATGAACCGCCTTTGGTTCCGCCATTTATTGTTGAGAACAACGAGAAGAGACGTTTGAATAATCTTGTTCTCTAATAGGCACCCGAACATCCATTACTGCAGCCTTGTAATTCAGTGCAGGTTTTGCGTCCCTACATCTTTTCCCGGTCTG